>APFE030732020.1:0-60703 GCA_000404065.3 Pinus taeda | reverse complement strand
GCGGCTCATTGTGGAACGTAGCCAGTCCTCTGAAAGAAACATTCTCTTCACATCCCACATAGAATTCAAGAGGGATTGAAGAAATATGAAACTGGTGGCAAACCGTGTAATGGCGAGGCGCACCAACTCTTTGTTGTTGGTGTATCTTCTCATCAAGCTAAGTATAGATGTATGATTGTATATAAATTTTGTAATACTTCTCAATGAGTCAACAATATCTTTGACAAAGGGAATTTTCCCTATGTCCTCTATAACATCAAATCAATACAATGGGCAGCACAAGGTGTCCAAAATAAAGTAGGATGCCTGTCCATAAGCATCCTACCAGCAGCAACATAATTTGCAGCATTGTCCGTGATGACTTGGACAACATGCTCTTCACCCACCTCCAAAATAAACGCATCCAACAAATCACATAAAGTTTTTGCATCTTTGATTTGGTCAGATGCATCAACAGATTTCATAAACATAGTCCCCTGGGGACAACTAACCAAGAAGTTTAAAAGGCTTCTCCCCTTTTGGTCAGTCCAACCATCGGACATAACAGTGCATCCTGTTTTTGCCCATGATGCCCTAAAATCCTCCAATCTTTGGGTGCAGTCACGCTTTTGATCTTGAAGAATCCGGCCTCTGAAATCATGATAAGAAGGGATTTTGTACACCGGGCCAACACTGGCAATAGCATCAACAGCAGGTTGGAAAAAAGGATTATTCCTTACGATGCTGAAAGGAATATCACTCCAGAGGAGAAATTTTGCTAGCAAGTTGTCAGCTTCTTCTTTCTCGGTTCTTTTTAGCATTGAACCGATAGATGGTTGTGAACCAGGTGTAGTTCGAGGAACAAAATATGATGATGCAGCTACCGGATTGATTGATGTTGCAGTAGAACTAGCGCCACTTGGCCCAGTTCCTTCAGCTGACCTTCTTAGTTGCCTTTTCAGTTCTTCTTTGGCCTCTCTAGTCTGCTCTAATTCTCCCAGTGCTCTCGTGGCTCTTAGGATAAGTTCAGGATTTGTATTTGTACAAGGCCCCACATCATGTCCAGGGATTTGTGCAAGGTGATACTTCAACCTATACACCCCCCCGCGTATCTCCTTTCCACACAACTTGCAATTCAAGTTTTGTCTATCATTCGGAGCTGCAGGCCACCATAATCCCAAAAAGGATCCAATTTCCTTGGCATGTTTGTTTTTTAACTTTGAAGTTGCAAACCTATGGGAAAAAATTAAAATTAATAAGGATTAGGAAATATGAATTTAGGATTACAATTTAGCATTTGCCATTTACAAAATTACAAGTTACAAATATCTAGAATGATAAAATCCAAAGTTCCAAACCGAAGTTACCCAACCAAATGGCAAGCAAATGCCAAAAACAATGAAAAAACATAAACAATGTTTAAAAAACATGAAAACAAAAAAAAAAATTGGTTCCATAGCCATACCAAGCTACCCATCCCAAATCAATGAAGAAATACAAACAATTCTTTAAAAACAATGAAAACAAAAAAAAATGGTGCCCATATGAAGTTTTTCAACAAAAAAAAATTAAAAACATAGAAAACATTGTTTTGAAACAATGAAAACTAAAAAAAATCAACCTACATACCGTTTCTACGGTGAAAATGGCGATCTCCTCTCGAAATAGTGAGCGTAGACCCTTTGAATCGGCGAAATCGCCCTCCAAACCCTCTCTCCCAGCTCAGAGCTTAAAAACCGCCGCGCGCTGTCCAAATGGGCAAAAAAAAATTCATTTTTGGCTTATAACACCCGCTGCCGCCCGACCCAGCGATTTTTATCCAAAAAATCGCGATTTTTTCGAAAAAATCGGCAAAAAAAAAATTCCGCGATTTTTTCCCTTAAAAATCGCGATTTAATCGCCAAGGGGAAAAAATCGCGATTTTTTGAAAAACGCGCGATTGAATCGCGATTTTCACAACACTGGGGGGGATTGGGGTACTTACTGGAGCAACACACGACCATAGGGCAACTCACCCTCCCCTAATGGTGCACTGTGTACAGGGTGAATAGCTCAGCCTTCCCCTATGATACCCTGAGGCGGCTTTGGGACAGGATGATTCGTTCTCCTGTGAGCCAGGATGATTAGTTCTCCTGTAAGACAGGATGATTAGTTCTCCAGTCGAAGCATCCTACCCATGCAATCTGGGACTCATGGGAAGTACCTTTCATCTGATCAATGATTAGGGAAATGGGGTTAGGGACCATTAGTAGTACTATTGATGGACGTGTTGTTGTATCTATCGAACTCCCTATGCTAGGATGACCTTCATTGATCTGGGATCAGTATGAGTGCTTTGAGACACTCCCTTGTGATATTGATCTGGGATCAATGAAACTGATTTGGGATCAGTATGAGTGCTTTGAGACACTCCCTTGTGATATTGATCTGGGATCAATAAAACTGACTTCGGGTCAGTAGAGAATGGTATGAGACATTCTCGATCAATTCTTCTTCTTCATGGTTCAGCAAAGCAGTGCAGGGCACTGGTGGCAGAGATAGTACAGTCAGACAGATGGATCAGCGAATGGAGTTCTCCCTAGTTGAGAGGGAGTGTTAAAATTGGCAACTATGGCCAAACTCCATGTGGGTCATCTTATTAATGGCAGATGATATTTTTCTTGGATCCCTCTCATCGAGAGTTGTAGGATTAATCTAAAGATCATCCGATTTCGATAAGTATTCATGGAGATATGAATTTATTTGTGTTATGGGACAATTCATCAAGGTCGGCCAGCAACCAAATAAACCCCTCATGTGCTCAACGTTTTAGTATAAATAGAAGAGGTCCTCAAGTCACTTGGACTCACTCACACTCTTGTGATCTCTCTCTTCATTCTGTTTTGGGTTTTATGAATGAGAGATCTAGAGGGAGTGCCCTAGTCTAATACGATGTCCTAATGAAGATCAAATCACAACCATGGAAGTAAAGGCTATACGCTGCCATTGAAGAGATGCCCTAGACCCTAACGCTGTCATGGAGGAGTCCTATACACAGCTTCTTATACGCTGCCATGGAGAGCCCTAATTACAGTCAAGGAGCAGCCATAGATGTGGAGGAGAAAGGGTCTTCTAGGAGTGTCTACGCTACCCTAATTTACAGTCAAATGCAGTAATGGAAACACAGCTAGGAAAGGCTGAACGCAGGTCTATAAGAGACCCTAAGACGCTGTCCTTAAATGCCCTAAGCATTGTCCTAGGAAAAGTCATCTAGACGCAGAGGAAGGAGGGTCTTGTTATGCCCTAGCCGCAGAAAATAAGAGGACTAATGCAACCCTCTAAACGCAGTTGAATGACTGTATAGAGGAGACCTAACTCTATGGAAGACAGGCCTTAAAAGTTGTCAAGAAAGGGCTCTTAAACGCAGTCAATGTATGATCTAATATGCACTTAGGGAGAGCACGGATCCGCTGATGTATGAGGCTCTAAACCGCAGTCTCAAGAGGTCTCTATGGTGCCCTAGGACGTAATCATATATGCTGCAACAGGAGGCACGTACATGCAATAAAGGGGAGGCCTTAATCCACACTAAAAGGGAGCATCTAGCCACCATCAAGGAGACCTAAGAAGAGGCTCCTATCCACTATCTTGAAAGTGCGCTTAACACTGGCCAAGGTGAAGCCCTCATAGAAAAGAGAAACCTTAACAGCAATGAGGAGGTCTGGCCGCAAGCTTATGGAAGACCCATGAACTGTCTCTCATCCACGGCTAGAAGGGTTGCTAAGTCACAGCATAGTTGTAGGTGACAATTCACTACTGTAGATGTTAGTACTATGATAAACGTTGTTCCAGGTATGAGAATGCTTGCAAGTGGAAGTCACAGTCATAAGGTAAACTTGTGTGATGAATGAGTCTGCACTCAGACTTATCTCAGACCATGTAGGGCTGGCTTCAAATAATTGGATGCGAACATTCAGAAGCACTGACGTTTATAAAGGCAGTTACTTCTGTGTTGCTATGTGCTAGGCCATAGGCCATAGCATCATAGCATGGGTCTCTTAGAGTTGCTCTATTGGTCAGAGATTATGAAGGAAGATTAATACAGCCACAGGTGCCCTCATCAGATCAGCAACTCTTCACTGTCAAGGGACATGCTACAGTTCTATCATTGATTGAAGGCTGTCATGGCAATTCAGGATTGCATCTTAGATTAGTCATCATTAACAGAATGATGGACTTATTGTTGTTGTCATAAAATCTCAGATTTATGTATATGTTCCCTTTCTCTCTCTCTACTGAACTATTGAAGAACATATAAGAAGAATTGATCAAGGGTTTCCCCACATTGGGGTTTGTCCCTGGCTACCGCCACATCTTGCGTCCACTTGTCTTGGCTTGTCTTCTGTGATTTATGTTTATGTTCTATCTGCAGTTTACTTTAATGCTAATGTGATTGTTAATCTGGAAAAGATATTGAGCTAACTGTGAAAATTGAAATAAATTGCTCTAAGCATAGAACATAGGCTGACGCATAGCCCCGAGAGGCTGACGCAGACCCTAGAGGCTGACGCTAGGAGATTTTGTGGGGCAGATTGGGGCTGATATCTGTCTCTGACTGAGAGGTACAACTGTCGAGGGCATTGTCTGTTGGGTGAGCCATTTCTGGCACCCAGGTTGTATTCTAAAACTGCTTAATAATAAAACCCTCATATAACTGCACCGATTTTCCCGCATTGGGTTTTTTCCGGGGACATTAGTCCAAAAATAACGGTGTCACTTGTGTGCTTGTTTTTCCTTCAGTTGATGATCTGTATGTGTTGAGACTGTACTTGTATTTATTTTCAGTATTTACATGGTAAATAACTTGTTAATTAATAGAACACGTAGGAAGAAATAAATCAGAAAGTACATGAATGATTTCTAACAGATAGACTTAGAAATTCCAACAAAAGTAATAGCCCAAGCAATCAAGGAGGAAAAAACAATCATCCAAACCTTGTTCTATCATGTAAAACAAGAAATAAATGAAGTAAATAAGTTGACTAAAAAAGCCACCGAAATTACAATGGGAGAACTAGAAAAGGATGGGGGTTTAGTATTACGCAACATCCCTAGTCGCTTGAATTATCTGGTTGTCATCGTATCAATTACCCACATGGCTTCATATCAAGCAAATCAAGTAATCCATCACCATTGTTTTGGGACAAGAGCACTAGGGACTGCCACCACCCTATATTGCATGTGAACCATCACTCAGCCCTGGGTTATTGGATGTTTAACATGGAAAGGCATAGACACAGTGGGATATTGTAGCATGGAGGAATTGGGATCAGCAACCAACTGGGCCCGCAGCCCTGGGTATCTGGATACCTGGCAAGTTGCGCAACAAGCTTTGGACAGTCTATTTGGAATTTAGATTATTTGAATTTGTTAAGGGTGGTGTATAAATTTTGGTTCTAGCACTGGTCCCATGGCTCTAGTGACTCTTTGGGTAGATTCTTTGAGACTCTTTCGCAGCCCTTGCTCTGGGTAATCATCCTAGGAGCTTTCTTTCTGAAACCAGTTTCCTGTCAAGATTTCAGTGTTGGTTATGTTTCGGAAATTTTCATAGAAGAAGTCAGTCAGCCCTTTTCCAATCCACCCTCAAGCTCACTTAAACAGAGGCTTTATAGTATAGATTGTGAAAAAAATTCAGTGTCGTTCTTTGTCATTCTAGTGAATTTCCAAGCCCTTGGAAGAACACTTCGTGCTTCTCTGGTTCAAGGTTTTATTGTTTGGAAACGTGCCATTGTTTTGGATTTCTTTGTTTGTCCTGGAAACCATGTAACTCAAGGTATTCAGAGCACTATTAGTATAAAGATATAGATTTGGAGTTTTGAGAGCAGAACTAAGTAGGGAGGATTTTAGTATTGTGGGCTCAACGTGCAAAACACTAACATTGAAGATTCAGATTCTGAAGCACTACGCCTACAAATAGATTTGAGGCCCTGTTTGTAGATGGACTATAGGTTATATTAACTAAATCCATTAGTTTTTGTCAAAAATATATATTATTTGGCCATGTGTTTTCCTACGTGGCCGAAACACTTTTATCTAGTATTTAGTATTTACAGCATCCACTTGAATGCATAAATATAAATCATTATCTAACTTATCAATTACCAATACTTATTTCGACCTCAATGTCTAATATGGACTGTTACAGGTATGTTCTCATAGATAACCTTGCTCGATCAGTTGTCTCAAGAAATATATGTTCAAAACATATTAACATGGAATACCAGATCATCAACAGAATCATAAAGAATCTACTATGAATGTGGTTGACTGACAAACATAAGCAGTGTTGTTTTCAAAGATGAACATCTCAGTCTAAATATTGAAGAGGAACTGCTCCACTTAAAAGTTCCGCCATTGTAGAGAAAGGGATCATTTCACTTCAAATACTGAGCACTTTGTGCCATTCTAGGGAAAGCCATTGAAAGGTGACGCAGGAGGTTGATCAAAATAAGGTGGTAGTCTTAAAAATAGACTATTGGTTACTTTATAACCAATCGGATGCGTTCCAGTGGATTTTGTACGTGGCTTACATTATCCTGAGGGTCCCACTTTTCTCCTAAACACGTCGGTCTCACGTTGACTTTCCCTTTTTAAACAGGGGCTTCACTCTACGTCGTTGATCTCCTCTCTCCAAATCTAACAATTATCACTCACCTCGATCAACAAAACAATTGGGTGATCCTCCACCATTGATCAAAGCGCACTTGATCCAACAGTTAACAACAATATCGGGTGAGCCACTTACACGAGGATTACCCGCCCAATAAAGCGGTTTTCTCTCTCCACCCGAGTGCTCCATGTCGATTGGTTAATGGAATTGGTTGACCACCCCAAATTACCACTTACCACTTTTCCTTCGCCCAATAACCCCATTCGCTGATAAAACCCACTTTTCCAATAAAGCAAACTTAAATAAAGCACTTAATAAATGTTTTAGCGCTTAATTCCAACATTACCCATTAACACTAAATGACCGCGACTAATAATAAACACATAAACACTGAGATTTACAATTAAAGTGTGAAAACAAAGAAAATACCTAATTAAGTTTCAGAACGCAGATACACAGAGGTAGACGAGAGTCTACACCAGGAATTAACACACAGATGCACACTGAATCAATTTCTTCAATATAATAGAAGTTATAGAGTCTCAGCCCTCTCGGCTCAATTACAACAATTGATTTGACCTATGTCTCAATCTCAAAACCCTATCTATCATTTAAACTCTCGCCTCTCACTCAATTCTCAATCATCTCAGCTAATCCCTTTCCATTACATTTTTTTCTCTTTTATGAGTCAAATCCTATTCTAACTGCACTAACAACTCGATATCTATTTTATTCAATTTAACAATCAAATCTCTATTTTTAAGCTCTATTACACACCTATGCTAACAACTTATCCCTTAGTCTAAAATAATACAATTTTTTAATTATTACAATAATGAAGTAAAGATCATTTTCGAGAGATCCAACCCTCTCTACCAAAACTGACTTTTGACCACTCAGGTCAATGAAATTCAACTCATTTAGTCACACATGTGAACAAACCATCACATTGCTGGCTAAGTCCAGATGCTCCTGGATCAGACTCCCAGGGAAGAAAAGAATCATCCCTCAGACTTACACGATTTACTCCATACTTCTGCAACTCTGCTGTTGTCAACCAACTAGCATCCTCCACTGGTTGTCCTTTCCATTTGACTAAATATTGAAAATAAACCTATCCTCTGGTTCTTTTGGATACTCTTTTCTCCAAAACAGCTTCCACCTCTTTCTTAACTGTCTTTGGCATTTATTCTTCCCAGTTCAAAGTTTGAATTTCATCTTCTGTAGCTTTGTCTCTGTCTCTTTGTATGGATACAAATCTGCAACATTGAAGATAGGTGATATTCCAGTCCCTTCTGGCAATTCAATTTCATAAGCATTAGTTGAAAACTTTCTTACAATTCTACATGGTCCTATCTTTTTCATTTTTAGTTTATTGTAAGTCTTAGCAAGAAATCTTTCTTTTCTCAAATACACCATCACTAAATCTCCCACTTAGAATTCTTTCTTTCCTCTTTTCATATCAACTCTATGTTTGTATTTGCCACAGCTTTCCTACAATCTACCTTTGACATCTTCTTGTAGTCTTTGCATCTGCTTTGCAAACTCTTCAGCTTTTGCACTTCTTGTCTCCTGTTTACCCAAATTTCTGAGCTCATACACACCTCTTGGATTCATCCCAAAAACAATCTTAAATGGACTCATTCCAGTACTTCGGTTTGGAGTGTCATTATAAGCAAACTCAGCCTAAGCTAGTGCTAAATCCCATTGCTTAGGATTTTGATACACTAAACTTCTCAATATGTTTCCCAAGCTTTTGTTTACCACTTCGGTATGTCCATCTGTTTAAGGATGGTATGTTGAACTGAAACTGAGGTTAGCACCTAGTTTCTTCCAAAGAGTTCTCTAGAAATGCCCTACAAACTTTGTATCTCTATCAGACACAATACTTACAGGCAATCCATGTAATCTCACAATTTCTGAAAAAACAGATTAGCAATATGTGTTGCATCACTAGTCTTCTTACATGCAATGAAATATGCCATCTTGGAAAATCTATGTACCACAACATAAATGGAATCATTCCCCCTTTGAGTTTTAGGTAACCCCAAAACAAAATCCATGCTAACTACATCCCATGGTCGGTCTGGTATTGGAAATGGCTGGTACAATCCTGTATTCTGGCTTCTCCCTTTAGCATGCTAACATATCCTGCACTTCTCAACGAATCTCTTAACATTAGTCTGCACCTTTGAGCAATAGTAAAAAGCATTTACCTGAGCAAAGGTTTTGTCTTGTCCAAAGTGACCAGATAATCCTCCACTGTGTTTCTCCTTTATTATGTTTGCCCTCATAGAACATTTGGGAATGCACAACTTGTTGCCTTTAAACAATAAACCTCCTTGGATAATATAATCTAACCACTGACTTCTGTTATGAACTATTGGATTTTGTACTGCTGTATAAATATTTTTGAAATCTGCATCATCTTTATACATTTCAACCATTCTTTCAAATCCTACAACACCAAATTTTAATTCTTGCACAATGAAATTTACCTTGCTTAAAGCATCAACAACTTTGTTCAACTTACCACTTGTGTGTTTTATATTAAAAGTAAAGCTCTGCAAAAACTCTACCCACTTGGCATGTTTCTGGTTCAATTTTGGTTGGTTGTTATGAACTGTAATGCATGATTGTCAAAATACAATATAAACTCCTTTGGTAGCAAATAATGTCTCCATTTTTTTAAGGCTTGTACAATAGCATAAAATTCTTTATCATAAGAAGAATACTTCTTCTTAGCTTCATTTAATTTCTCACTGGAGTATGCTATTGGTCTTTGTTCTTGACGCAAAACTACTCCACTAGCATCTGTTTCAACTTGAAATACTTTTTCAAAATCAGGGAAAGCTAAAACTAGTTTCTGTCTGATTTTCCTCTTCAGCAACTTAAAATTAAAATTCCTGTCTGGTGCTTCTGTCCACCTGAATGGCTGATTAGTCTCCTTGATTGTTTCAAGAATTGGTGCACAAATATGACTAAAACCTCTGATAAATTTCCTATAAAACCTTGCAAGACCATGAAAACTTCTTACCTCAAATATATTCCTTGGAATAGGCCAGTTCCAAATTGCTTGGACTTTCTCTAGATCCATTTTCAACCCTTCTCTAGAAACTACAAATCCCAAGTAAATTAATTCTTCTTTCATGAAACTACATTTCTTCAAATTTATCAAAAATTTCTCTTTCTGCAGAGTTCTTACAACCAATTTAAGATGCTCTAGATGTTCTTCTTTACTTCTAAAAACTAGAATATCATCATGATAAACAATAACAAACTTTCCTGCATATTCCTTCAAAACTTCATTCATCAATCTCATGAATGTGCTAGGTGCATTAGCGAGTCCAAGAGGCATCACTAACCACTCATACAACCAACTGTTTGTTTTAAATGTAGTCTTCCATTCATCTCCTTCTCTAATTCTTATTTGATGATATACTCTTCAGATCTATTTTAGTAAAATACTTTGACCCACTCAAACAATCCATCAAATCATCTATGCATGGTAAAGGAAAGCTATACTTGATAGTGATCTTGTTTATGGCTCTGGAATCTGTACACATACGCCATTCACCTCCTTTCTTTGGACTAAGTACTGTTGGTACAGCACATGGACTAAGACTCTCTCTGATTAGTCCCTTATCCATCAGTTCTTGCACTTGTTTTCCAACTTCTACATTCTCTTGAGGAGTTAATCTGTATGCTGCTTTGTTTGGCAAACTTGCTCCTGGTATTAGATCAATATGATGACTAATACTCCCAATTGGTGGCAATGCATTTGTCAACTCATCCACAACAATATCAGCAAAATCATTCAACAGAGTTTTGATTTCTTCGGGTAAATCATCTAAGTTTGTGAAAGTTAAAATTACCTTACGTCTCCCTATGACAGCAAAATGCATCTCTTCACCTTTTCCAACCTCTTGCAACAGCTTCTTTCCACTCATCAACATAACACTGTTTCCAGGTGCTCCTTTGTCAGCTTCATCCTTCAATGGCAACAGTGTATGTTTATTTCCATCCTTCTCCAGAGTATAAGTATTTTTCCTCCCATCATGAATAGCTTTCCGATCAAACTACCAAGGTCTTCCCAGGAATACATGGCATACATCCATTGGCATTACATCACACAATATCACATCCTTATAAGTACCAATCTGTATCTCTGCCTTGCATTGTTCTGTCACAATAATCGATATCCTTTTTGCAGCCATGACACTTTGTAAGGAGTAGGGTGTACTGTCTTCACTAATCCTAGCTTGTCCACCATCTTTGTAGAAACAAGGTTATCAGTGTTCCACTGTCAATTATCACTTTACAGCATTTACCTTTGGATTTGCATGTAGTTCTAAATAAACTCTTCCTCTGAGCTGGTTCTCCAGTCTCTTTCTCTGCCTTAAGCAATACCCTTCTCAACAACAGGGATTCTCCTACTTCAGGGGATTCTTCCTTTTCTGTAATTTGAGGTGTTTCTTCCTTTGCCTCAGCGACATTCACATTCCTCTGACTTGTTGTTCGATTATGAGGACAGTCCCATGATCCATGTCCCCATTCTCCACATGTGTAACACCGAATATCTCTTCCTTGACCTCTTCCTCTGGATGCAAACCTTCCTCTATTAAAATCTCCCCTCTATGGTGGTCTACTACTTGAACTTCCTGCTCCACTCTAATGTTGCTGAAACCTTGGTCTGGTAGTTCCTCTACCCCGTACTGAACTTTTCCCTCTATTCCTCTGATTTTGTTTTCTCAACATCTTCTCTTCTGCTTGATAGGCATCTTCAATGGTCTTTAGACTCAGCAAGTTGATCTCATCCTATATGTCATATCTTAAGCCATTGATATATCTAGCTACCTTCTCCATGTCATCCTCTGCATGTCCTGCTCTAATATTCAATCTATAAAACTCTTTTGTATATTCTTTAATAGACATTCCTTTTTGCCTTAAATTATGCAACTGTTTGAAAATATTTAACTGATAATCTTTTGGCATAAATTTAGCTTTCATTTTACTCACCATTTTATCCCATTGTTTGATCTTGGACTTTCCTTTTCTTGTTCTGGATGTTTGTAGTTCATCCCACCAAATAGTTGCATGACCCTTCAATCTGGTAACTGCAAATTTCACCTTCTTTTTGTCATCAACCTCCTCATAGTCAAAATATTTGTCCATTGAACTGATCCAATCCATTATACACAAAAATTTCCACCTTTGGTTTTCCACCTACTTTAGCCAACATCTTGATAACTTTGGTAGTTTCATTTTCCTCCTCTTCTTCTTCCTCAGAAGATTTTTCTACAGCACTGGCAACTCCTTCATCAAGTGTTCTCCTCTGAACAGTGTCCATTGTGTCCATCCTTGTACACAAACTCCGGATCTCCTCCAGCAGAACTGCATTTGCTTCAGGTCTTCTTCGACCTATGCCAGCTCCCCTCCTCGGCAGCATGTTTACTGCAGTCAAACTCAATCTTTGTGCTTTGATACCAAAAATGACGCGGGAGGTTGATCAAAATAAGGTGGTAGTCTTAAAAATAGACTATTGGTTACTTTATAACCAATCAGATGCGTTCCAGTGGATTTTGTACATGGCTTACTTTATCCTGAGGGTCCCACTTTTCTCCTAAACACGTCGGTCTCACGTTGACTTTCCCTTTTTAAACAGGGGCTTCACTCTACGTCGTTCATCTCCTCTCTCCAGATCTAACAGTCATCACTCACCTTGATCAACAAAACAATTCGGTGATCCTCCACCGTTGATCAAAGCGCACTTGATCCAACGGTTAACAGCGATATCGGGTGAGCCACTTACACGAGACTTACCCACCCAATAAAGCGGTTTTCTCTCTCCACCCAAGTGCTACGTGTTGGTTGGTTAATGGAATTGGTTGACCACCCCGAATTACCACTTACCACTTTTCCTTCGCTCGATAACCCCATTCACTAATAAAACCCGCTTTTCCAATACAACCCATGTGCATTAAATCAAACTTAAATAAAGCGCTTAATAAATGTTTTAGCGCTTAATTCCAAAATTACCCATTAACACTAAATGACCGCGATTAATGATAAACACATAAACACTAAGATTTACAATTAAAGTGTGAAAACAAAGAAAATACTCAGTTAAGTTTCAGAGCACAGATACACAAAGGTAAACGAGAGTCTACACCAGGAATTAACACACAGATGCACACTGAATCAATTTCTTCAATATAATAGAAGTTACAGAGTCTTGGCCCTCTCGGCTCAATTATAGCAATTTATTTGACCTCTGTCTCAATTTCAAAACCCTATCTATCACTCAAACTTTCGCCTCTCACTCAATTTTCAATCATCTCAGCTAATCCTTTTCCATTACATTTTCTTCTCTTTTATGAATTAAATCCTATTCTAACTGTAGTAACAACTCGATCTCTATTTTAATCAATCTAACAATCAAATCTCTATTTTTAAGCTCTATTACACACCTATGCTAACAACTTATCCCTTAGTCTAAAATAATACAATTTTCTAATTATTACAATAATGAAATAAAGATCATTTTCGAGACATCCAACCCTCTCTACCAAAACTGACTTTTGACCACTCAGGTCAATGAAATTCAACTCATTTAGCCACAACATGTGAACAAACCATCACATTCATTGCTGTCTAAGTCTAGATGCTCATGCATCAAAAAGTTAATCGACAACTATGTTGCCAGAAATAGAAAATGAAAAACAAGGTGCAGGGTAAAAGAGTTATGGGGTAAGCAAAAGCGAACCCGCCTCCGTACCTGTGTACCTTATGCACGTGAAGATTAAAAGTAACTAGTAGTGTATCAATGTAGTGTCTAAGACGGAAACAGGAACCGGCACGAAACGATCGAGAGGGTTAGAGAAAGTCATTTAAAGCATGATCTACGGGAAACGGGTAGTGCGACAAGAAACGGGACAATAAGATTTTGGGGATAAGAATGCGAATCACCTCCCAGTGTATATTATTCAGATAGAATTGATCAGTAATGTATCAACGTAGTGTCGAGATGGGAATGGGAGCTGGAACAGAACAAGAGAGAGCAATTTTCCTGGTCAGATTTCCAGTAAAGTAGGTCTACAACAGAGTGATGAATGTGTGTTCGCCAAATATCTCTTAACGTCCTTCAAGACTACGCCGTATATAGGACATATTTTCTTGGAAACAGAATCGGAATTCATATCTAACCAGAATTTAATCAATAATTGAAAGTGGTGGGTTTTCAAGAGTTAGTTATTGTGGTTGAACAGCTTTGCTATGGAACTTCCTAGCTCACTCTAGGGTTTAGGGGCAGTGCATTATTGTGTAAAGAAAATATCACTGGTTGTGCAAAATAATGAGAATTGATCAACTTGAAAGAGCTTACTTGGGGAGGAAACAGCAGCTTTACACCGAATCTGTCTAGCGCGCGAGCTTCCAGGCTCTGGGGAGAGGCATCATCACCAGTGTAAATAACGCAGCTTAGATGCGGGGCTTCTTCCTGAATTGCCTTGACAGCGCACCAGAGAACCTTTTCACCACCGCCGCCATCATTTGTGTAGGGATGGAAGAAACCCACGGCCCTCTTCCTCTTCCTCTTCCCCATGATTACCATTAACCCAATGAAGCTAAGCATGCCATATATGATCATAAGAATCAATACAAACAACTGCGTCATTATCCCCATGGTCTCGTCAGATTATTCCTTCAAATGTTTCTGCAATTTCTCATGCCCAACCCTGCAATTTCTGCAGATTAAAATCAAATATATTGACAGATTAAATACTCCATATCTTGGGTATGCCTCGATTCATCAAATCATCCCTCTCAACGTTTCTGCACGTTTATGCTGGCCTTCAAATTCGGAATCAGATAGAAATTCTGGCCATGATGGCCGTCGCGGTTTCGATTCTATGGAATGTGACTTAGGCAGGTGTGCAAAGGCCTTAAGAAAATAAAAAATAGCACATAATCATATTTGAGTGGGTGTAAGGTAAATACTATTTTTATTAAGAGTTCATACGTTAATAAAATGGTTTTGAAAAGTTTAAAATTAGAAAGGTAGAGTATGTATCGTTTTATATAAGTAATATCTATGGTTTTATAAATTTAGCAGTCAAATGGTTGTGTTTAATTAATTTAACAACTTTATTAAAATTATTTTTTTTTAATGATGTTTTAGATGAAGAAGAGAATCATATAACTTTTTTCTTTTTTAAATATTTTCCATATCAATTATATTGAAGTTAATATGACATTATTTGCTTTTGGTAAGCTTTGGGGTTTAAGGGTTTTATATGATTGTCATTTCCTTTCAAGTTATAGTGTTTTAAATGAGGAGGAAAGTTGTAGAAAAGTTAGAGAATGTGAAAAGAAAAATAGTAGTTACAATTTTCTTAAAAAAATTTAATAAATTTAGTTAACTATTGATGGAGTTGGTGTTGTTTTGTTTATAATGTAATGTTATTATTTTTATACTTAAGCCTTAGTAGGTAGAAGATTAAATAATAAAGTTTTAATTTTTTTTGTTATATAATTTTTTTTCTTTATCCAAATTATTATATAACTTAAATTTATTTTAGATTTATTTTAACTCTAAATCTATTACATGTTGAGAGGGATCTTTTTAAGAGTTTCAGCGGATCTTTTTAAGAGTTTCAGCCTTCATCTTAACTCTAGACCTATCAAGTGTTTAGAGGGATCTACCAAATTTATAGTTAAACTAATTCACATTGTTAAGAAGATGAAAAAGATGAATTTTTTTATGGATCTAGGTTGGTTTTTGGTGGTATAAGAAATTCTGAGGTTTTGTCCTTCGAGTTGGTAGGAGAAAGATAACTCTATTCCACATGCTTGTGGTATTTTAAAAGCACCATATTCGATATTTTAAAATCAACTTGGATCCATCTTAACTCCAAATCTATCAAGCACTGAGAGGGATCAAATTTCTCAAGTTGTGAACCTTTCCTCAAATTTTGCACTCAAAAAGAGGTTTACACCTCGAGAGAATAATCCATGTTGCCACTTGACAGATTCGGAGTTAAAATGGATCTAGGTCGGAACTCTTTAAAAGGATCTAGAAAATTATCAAAAATCTATTGATAATGAATTATCAACCTCTGTGAACAAGATCAACATACTCTGTGAATTCCAAAAGACACAACAAAGCCTCCTAGTGTCTAAAATACTAACACAGATCAAAGTTGGTTGGTTTCTTAGAGTTAAGATGTTAGAGGAGGCTATTGTTGATTGTGCAAACATTACAATGAAAGGAGCAATGCCTTTTTTAAGGCCATTCAGGTTGTCGACGACCTCAAGGGCCCCCACATGATAAGAGACTCTATACTCGTCTCTAAAGATATATTACATCAAGAGCTAGAGGTTATTAAGACTTAAATGGGTTCCAAATTCACAATTTGACCAATTTCTTGGTGTTATGAGAAATAGGGAGGCTACAAGATTAATGTGATTTATCCTTTACTTGATAATTGCTTGTGCATATGTTTCTCTATTTTTATTATTGTTTGTTATGTTTCTTCATCAAACAATTATCAAAAACCATACATCATGAAGATCACAGAAAATAATAGACACAAGATATACGCTTTAAGTCAGATCAAAACCCCTCTAAGCGGAAAACCAAGAAAATTCTTCTCTTCTTATAGAATCAGATCAAATAAGAAATCCAAGACCAAAAACCAATCTCTCCACAAGCACCAAGTCAGCCCTCTATTCTATCTTCAGAAGCTCGGAAAGCCTGTCTTCATTTTGACAATGTTTCCACGGGAATACAGTCCCATTATTTCTTCATTAGTCCTCAAGAAATTTGCATCACCTTCCATAAGAAAATTTCATCTCGCCATGATTATTCCATAGAGAAACTCGCATCTTTTTCCACAAAATCACAAGAAAAATCTTGTTCAAATGGACGAGCACGCTTGCCAATATATAGTTGTCTACGTGTTGGAAGAGTCACATCTCTTGGGTTGGCCAGCTTGATCATCTAGAGGGTCAACTTGGTCTTAAGGAGACAATTTAATTCAAACTAATTTTTATTTTCTTTTACAAATAGTCCAAATGGGACTTTGAATCGTGACCATTTTTTTTCTTATTGACTCAATCAACCTAGGGCATGAAATGCATGCCTTGTCTAGAAAATAATACAAATTTCCTTTTATTCTTTTTATTTTTACAAAATACATTTGAATACAGTTATGAAGACTAGACTTAGTTACATTCTCTAACACTCCCTCTTAACTAGGGAGGTGTTCATAATTGTACAATCAGTACAAGGATGCTCTCAAATTGAAATATTCTCATAAGAAGAGTCAAATTGATAAGCATTAACTAACAAGCATTATCTCTTCACTAGATGAGAGCACAATGTTGGGAGGCTTTATGTGAGACACCACACTACCTCTTAACGTGCATGCCCCATTCAAATTTTCATTGGGTATGTCCTTCTAGGAATATTCTTATCTTGGATTCCCAATTCTCAAAGAATATCAGTCCTCTTCGAACACTCTTGTCTTGGATACCCTATCCAATCCTCAAAGAGTGTTGGTTCATGGGGCTACTTCTTATCTTGGATTCTCAATCCTCAAGGAGTACCAGTCCCAGATGTTTATCCAATCCTCCATTCTCCCTCCCAGTGCCTTCACTAGACATATGGTTGTTAGTTGTGGCCTATTGCATGACACATGGAGAATATGGTGTCCATCGTCACTCCCTCTCAACTAGGGAGGAGATCCTTCCTTCCTCTCAACTAAGGATATAAAACTCATTCCCTCTTGATCAGGGAATAGATCCTTGATCCCTCTCAGCTAGGGAGACACAACCATAAGTCCAAACTTGTTTCATACTTCACCAATATATCAACTACTTATTCGTTTGTGAAGATCTTCAATAGTAGTTGCAGGGCTCCTCCTTTCCTTTGCATCATCCTATCATACCTGAGTTTCAATTTTCAGAATGTCAAACATTCCATCATACTTCATGACAGGGTTTCATGGCTCCTAGCATCATTACATCATATCAAACCATGAGTTTCCTGGGTCTTAACAATCTTTTATGCAACATTGTCACCAACTAGATCATTCATTTATCTTTAAGGAGCCAAACTTTTCACGGCTACTAGCACACGCCATTTTACAAGATTTTGCCTCATATTCATTAATGAGTCACATTAACTTTTCAAACATTAGTTTTGCTCAATTTTGTCATCAAAAATGTTGTTCTTCAAATCCATGTGCTATGAAATCAAACAATTGTTTGTATAATGTCACAAGCGAACTTTCCTTTTAGCCTCTTCACATGCTTTTGCAATATGTCCTCCTAGGGAGAAAAGTCATTTCCAAACATATCATCAATATCAGAGTCACTAGATCATAATTATCTCTTAGTCAAGGCATCATGTCAAATTCCTGATACTTGCTCCCTCTAAAGTCAACATTCATTTGCATGTTCTAACTTTATATTTCAACAAGCTTCCAGATTGTTGGTACAACAACATCAGAACTCTTCATCTTCTTAAGGACATTGCCCCGGATCAGTCATCATCTCTCAAGATTCTTTAGACCTTCTACCATACTTCAATCATGAGTCCTAGAATCACAACAACTAGTTGTTAGTAATGACCTTTTAGACCAAGAGCTTTCTTGTCTTACTTTAAAGAGTGTTCATTCTTTCACTTCTACTTTCATGTAGTCATCGAATCAATTTATTTGATATGATCTTCTTCTTTCACATCATGATCTATTGGATAAAAAATATGCTAAAAAATTAAAGTTGTCGGAATGGAACGGCTGGATAGATCTTGTCATTTTGAATCTGGTACAATTTGTTTCGCATAAAACAGACATCGTATGCTCGCGGAAATTAGTTATGTTCTTTTGTGGAAACAACTAAATTTTAAAAAAAGGCAATGTGCAAGCTACCCATTCAGCAGTTTGTACAACTGACTAGGCTTAATGACTTGGCAGGGTGACTGGGCTCCATGGGCCAATTTCATTGCAACAAGTGGCATTATTTCATTGGTTGGATGATGGGTTGTGTTGGCGGATTTTCATTGGTTTGATGTGGACCAACCGCAGGCTGCTACATGGCCCAACTAGAGGTTGCCACATGGCACCTCGGTGGCCACTAAAAACTTTTGGCAAGTAGTATTAACCTCCGCAAGATTCGAACCTTGAACCATTCTCCAACTAGTCTCTGCCATCACCATTGCATTATTGGTAGACCTTGCTTAAATGACCCACTAAATATGTGTTTAAACTTTATGTTGGGCGGAGATATGGGTAAAGGGGCCAGGGCTTAGCCCCGTCCCCGCCAATTAAAAACACATTTTTCGGGGCGGCGAGTTTGTAGATCAGAGCTATATGTTCCAGGGCAATATTTGCATAATCTAATTATAGATCTGAGTTCTTTGTGAAAAAATACCTAATTTCAAAAAAAAAAATTGGTCGAATCGGAGTACGGATGAGGGAGATATTGTTGATTTAAAATCAGCGCTTTTTCATAAATTTTTGTGAAGGCGGGACAGCGACAGTGCAAATCTGAAATTCCAGTGCTTAGATTGGAATTCGATGAAGATGTACAAATTTGATGGCTCGAATCCGGAAATATGGCTAGAACAAATGGAACAATATTTCACTTTGAATCACATCGTAGATGATGAAACTAAACTACGTGTGATAGACCTTTACTTGGACCAAGAAAGATGGCAATGGTGGCAGGGGCATTCTAAATGCTATCCAAGGACAATTACTTGGAAGATGTTCACAAAATCCATTTGTGACCACTTTGACCATAAATCTAATTTTTTGGGTCCTCTTACTAAGCTCAGGCAGACAGGCACACAACCTAGCAAAGATTTTATTTTTACAGGAAAGAAGGAAACTAAGAAACCTAAAGGGTTATTTTCTACTGGTATCTCCTTATTGCAGGTTCATGGATTGATTCAGAAGGAGAAAATCGTCATGTCTATAAATCCTAGTTGCAAGCACAATTTTATCAATGTTAATTTGGCAAAAAAATTGCAAGTTCCAGCAAAACAAATGGAGCACACACAGGTTAATAATGAGGAGGTTCAAGTTTATAAAGATTTGAAGCTTTCTATGGATAAGTATGTGTTACATTGTGATTTTTATATTTCAGACATGGATAACATGGATGTTGTTTTGGGATATCCTTAGATGGAATCTGTGGGTACTGTCAATATTAATGTGCAGAAAAAATTCATGAAACTCTGGTATAAAAATAATAAAATAACATTGCAGAATAGTTCTATTAAGACCCAAGCAGAGACTATGGAGGCAGAAGCACAAAGATCTAATGACACTGAAACATCAGATGATGAGCTTTTAATGGTCGACAACCAAACACAAACATCAAACCAGGTACCAGAAAAATAGGGAGAATCCAAGGAGGCTGAAGCAGAAGACGTTCCAAGCACTGACACATCAGATGATGAGCCCTTGATGATCGACAACCAAACACAAACATCAAACTAGATACCAGAAAAACAGGTAGAGTCCAAGGAGGCTTAAGTAGAAAATGTTACAGGTACAGATACATCAGGTGAGGAATCTGTGGTTGAAGTAATATTGGAAGATAAGAAACAACAGCAGGCACCACAACGTGTACCAGATACAAATCAAGCTCCATTAGGTGGTGAATTAAAGAAAGATACACCATTGGCATATCACCACCCACATCACCCCACAAGAAAACAACCAACATGATGGCAACGAATCAATAACAAGGACAACAACCCCCGCATGACAGATAGAGAGGGGCGATGATCCAACCACAACGCATTAACATAGAAGAGCCGCCAGGGTCAACTTCCATCTCAAGCGAGCGAGGCACCAGCTAGATCGAGGGTTCACCTTTATCTTGGATGGCTAGATGCACGTGCATGGTACCAGTGGACTACTCTTTTGAGTAGATCTTATTATTTGTGTTCTTCATATGTTTCGGGGACAAAACATGTTTAAGGGGGGTGGAATGTATTATACCGAGGGGGGATAGTATAAGGTATAGAGGGAGGTACCCAAGGAAATAATGGAATGGGCCATAGTAATAAATAAAGTGGTTAACCCGTATCATGTAAGGGACCACAAGTAGTTAGCAATAATGTAATAAGCCCATGGTATTAGATAGATGGTATTGAGGTAACCATGGTATTGTATGTATGGAGCCTATATAGGGGCTAGAGACTCCCCATTGAGAGATGAAAATGAATATTGTATGGACAAGCATATGGCTTGCGGAGTGTTCTCCTTCCTTAAGTAGTGAATGTATGGTGTTGCCCTACCTTAAGTGTTTGATTAATAAAGAAGCGTTTCTATCTATATTAATATCTTATTATTTCTTGGGTATATTTGTATATTTCTCATATATTTTCAGATCAGATACATAACACCAAGGCTCGTTACAATACACTCCAAGATTTCTCTAAGATACACCTACAGGAAGCTTGGCTCCCAAAGGCTCGTACAATGAGTTATGAGGTTCTATAAATAGCAAAGGGTGGGGTGACCCTTGACATTCCCCTTTGTTACTCTTCACCTACCCTCATGGCTCTTCAACTACTACATGACTATTACATTCGACCATTGACACTTGGTCTTTCACTTTTACAAGATGTTACATTATAATATGCACATGTACCCATGTTAGACAAAATAGGCTTGAGCCAACCATGTAAGACATCACTAAAACTCGGACAGTTGTAGGAAGACCAATTCTTCGACATCCTCGCGATGATCGATGGTATCGAACCAATGCCAAGCTTGGTAGTTTGTGATGGTGTCCGTGTACTCTGTGGTGACATCCTTATGGAAGCGAACTCTTGCCTCTGTTGCATTTGGGTACACTGCTTTGACTCCTCTGTCCAACTCGTCTGATAATATGCGCATCATAGTCTTAAGTGTGACCAGGCCAGCAACATACTGATGCACAGTGTCTGCATTGATCTCCAAGTGTGTGCTGGTGGCTATGCACATCAACTAGTTGAAGTACATGTCTAGCTCCAGTCGGACATGGTTCTTTGGCCTCGATGAGTGTGCCAATGGATGGGATCGCATGCATGTGCACAATGACATCCATGCTCCTGAACACCTGTGCATGCGATTGACAACACTACTCACCATGCCTGATCTGTGCAAGTTGTTGGGATGGGTCTATATCCTGTATGGGCGCAGTTTCATCAGTCTGTGCATGTTGTGCCTCCTGTTGTACCTGTTCCTACTGCGCTTCCTTCTCTCTGTTGCACAGCTCTTGCTTTCCCCTTTGTCGTTGCGCGATCCTCTTGTCGTGCTACTGCCTCTTAGCCTCAATCTCCAAATCTTCTTGCATCAAAGTGGATCTGCTTTGAACTTGCAGCTTTGCTTTGCCTTTGTGTTGTCAACAACCTTCCTCCTGCCTTGGTCATGTGCAGGTCTATTACCCTCTGCTACTACTAATGGTGTTGCTCTCTGCGATGCTGTTGTCATTTCATCTTGATATCCGTGTCTATGAACAACTTGGTGTCTTCATAGATAGGCAAGCTCATCGACACTCGCTCAACTGCATCTCCAATTGTGCTCTCAACGGAGTCCTTTGACCCTACTATCTGGGAGGCCATTGTACCTGTACTATTGAGAGGCAGACGAACACATATGATACCTCGAGACATAGCAACACTCATGGAAAGCAGTCCATCAGTTGAAAACCAAAACAAATTGGAGGACTGACATGCAACATACCTGTGTGACTGATTGTGAAGATTGCGTAATTTTCACCGTGATCTGAATTTAAACAAGAATGCAACAAATTACAGATGTAACCATAAATATAGAGATGCAGCAGAAATAACACTATCTTTCATTAATATCAAATAATGAAATATGTTTACAAACAGAATGGAAATAACACTAGCTCGGGCGATGGTAGCTTATCTTTGAGAAGAGATGTGGCGGCTACATGCCTCTAAACTAAGTTACAATAAGGCTCAAGGGCCTTTTTATTGTTGAGTAATAAGAGAAAACCCTAAACAACCAAAACCTTAACTCGAGGAGATGTGACACCAAGAGTTTATGGGCCCCGTTGGGGTTAGTTTGGCAGCCAACTTCCCGGGGCCGTAACTTGGTCATATTATCCTCATTTGATGCGCATGATACTTCGTTGGAAAGATCTCTCCAAGGACTACAACTGAAAATGTGATTTCAATTAAATATCTTGAAGAAATATTGCCAAAAAAAATGTCATTTAGGGCCTCAAAACGGCTCTTGAAGTTCAGGACCCGAAAAAACTGCCAAAAATAGTAAATTGTGTTACAATTAAGGAAACTGAAAAATTGAAAGAAACAATGGTGGGGGTCCATGTGGAATAGGCGAGTGGCCACCAATATCCACCTGGATCATTCCTCCCCCCTTAGGAAGCAATGGTCTCCATTGTGTTGAGTTCCTCCATGAGACGAGGAAACTTCTACTAAACTTGGTCCCTAGTGAGCCATTTTCCTTGGTGCAGGAGTTGGTCGGCTTTGACAACTTGATATAGTTAGATCTTCTACTAGCGAGTGTTCTTGATCTGCGTGTCCATGATCCGATTAGTTGCAACTTGTTCCATGCAGTTTGGATTTAACTCTATTGGTGTGAGTTGTTCTGCAATGTCGGATGTGTCCAGTAATTGTGGAAAGTATGGTCGAAGGCGATCCACATTGAACACTAGGTGCAGGCCAAGGAATGGGGTAATTTTGAGCTCAAAATCATTATCACCAACAGCCTTGGTGATGGTGTATGGCCCATATTGAAGCAGGTGAATCTTGTGGTGGGGCCCATCGAGGCACTCCTTCTACAAATGTAGCCAAACTTTGTCGCCCACCTAGAACTTGTTTGGCACCCGATGTTGATCATGCCGCTGCTTGTACTTAGCATTGGCTTTGTCCAAAATGTCATGGACCTATTGGTGGATGTGTTGAATGTGCTCAATGAAAATATTTGCCTTGTTGTCTTCGGACTGGACATGAGTCAAATCTGCGTGAGTCACTACAAATGGTATGGCCACATTAATGGGACATAGTGGCTGGAATCCGAAGCCCACCTAAAAAGGGTTGTGGCAGTCGAGCTGTGGAGAGCCCGGTTGTAGCTTTGCTCGACATACGGGAGGCTCTCATGCCATGTGTGTGGATGCTTTGAGTTGTACATGCGCAGAATGTGTACGATCATCCTGTTGACAACCTCTGTCTGGCCATCAATTTGGGGATGGAAAGATGTGGGCTTAGTGAGCTTGGTGTCTAGCATCGACCAGAGACTAGACCAAAATGTACTGAGGAACCTGTTGTCCCGATCTGAGATGATATACTGTGGGATCCAAAAGTGTACCACACTCATTCAAAGAAGATTTTAGCAGCGGCTTCTACTGTGATACTCTTCTTGCAATCTGCCATAATGGCCATCTTTGAGAATCTATCGACGACCATAAAAACATAGTCATTGCCATGCTTAGTAGAAGGAATGCCTGACATGTAATCCATGGAGATGGATTCCCAAGGTTGACTAGGGGTAGGTAGCGGAGTATAAAGACCTTGCTTCTTGATGGTCGGTTTGGCAATGGTGCAGGCAATGCAGGATCTGATGTACTTCCTGACATCATGTCGAAGATTAGGCCAATAGAAATACTTCTGTAGTACTGCCACCGTTTCCTCGGCCCCAAAATGCTCGACGGCCCGACTGTAGTGCACTTCCTAAATCATTTTCACATGCTCGCTTGAAGGAACACAAAGGTGTCCCAGGTGGCATAACAAAGCATCTTGGAGGTGAAAATATGGAACTTTCTGACCCTCCAAGTGTGTATGGTATGTGTGGTCGAATTTTGGGTCTCTTTTGTAGAGAAGTGGCCAATCAAAAGTCTCGTGCCCACAAGAGTTGAGCACGGTGGTTAATGCCATGATCAATGGTCGACTGAGGCAGTCTACAACATTATTTGTGTTGCCCTTCTTGTAATTGATATTCAAATGGAATTGTTCCAGGTATGTGGACCACTTCTGATGGCGATCATTCTGCAACTTCCTTTGCATCTAAATGAACCACAGGGGTTGGTGGTCTCTGTGGATGACCATTTCCTTCCCCAAAATGTAATGCTTCCATTTTCGGCAGGCTTGCATAATGGAATACATCTCTCTGTCATAAGTGGGATACTTTCGGACTGTGTCTAAAAGTGTCTCACTGTGATATGCCATTGGATGTCCCTGTTGAGTAAGGACTGCCCCAATAGCATAGTCAGAGGCATTTGTCTTGATCTCAAATGGTTGTTGCAAGTATGGTAATGTGAGCATTGGTGCAGAGCAGAGGCGATGTTTCAACTTTGTGAATGCCTTCTGTTGAGATTCATACCAAAAGAATTTTGCTTTCGCTCCTCCTTTGGTGACTTGACTTAAGGGCCAAGTGATATGAGAGAACCTCAACACAAACCAACAATAAAAATTGGCAAGACCCAGAAAGATGCTGAGCTCTGTCAGAGTGGTTGGGGCTAGCAAATCCTGAATGACTTGGATCTTGGCTAGATCCACATGCACCCCCCATTCATCAATAATAGATCCCATATATTGAACCTTGGTCATGCCAAAAGTGCATTTGTTCAAATTGGCACACATCTTGTGTTGTTGCAGAGTTTGGAGAACATGTCAGATGTGGTGGAGGTGCTCTTCCCAACTCTTGTTGAAGATCAGGATGTCATCCAAGTATACCGCTACAAATGAGTTGGTGAATGGCCGCAAGATGTCATCCAAGTATACCACTACAAATGAGTTGGTGAATGGCCGCAAGATGTCATCCATAAGCCTCATAAAGGTTGCAAGAGCATTCATCAACCTGAAAGGCATAACCAACCATTCGAAAAAGCCCTCCTTGGTTTTGAAGGTAGTATTCCACACATCAGACGGTTCGATTGGTACCTGGTGATATCCAGACTTCAAGTCGATCTTGCTGAAATATTTTGCCCCCTTAAGTTGGTCCAAAAGGTCATCAATCAGTGGGATCAAGTACGTATTCTAGATAGTGATCTTATCCAGCACCCAATTGTCAACACAGAGTCTCCAAGTGTCGTCGTTCTTCTATAACAACATGATCGGGCTCCCACAAGGTGATGAACTCAGTTGAATATGACCTTTCTACAGTAGCTCCTGAATTTTCCTCTTGATTTCATCGTTCTCCAGAATGGAGCGTCGATAGATTGGTCGATTAGGTAACGACGCACCTGGGGTGAGATCATTGGAGTGCTTGAACTGACAGTGCAGAGGCACCCCTGTGAAGGAAGTGAAGATGTCCTCGTACTCCTCCACGACCTTGTCCATCTGTTGTTGTCATGCGGAGGGGCCCTGTTTGGAGGTCATGGCCACCGTCTTCTTCTTTCCTTGAGGGCATATCATCAGGAAAACAAATTTCCCGATTTTTGAAATGAGGTTACTGCATTGTTTTGCAGTAACCAGAGAGATGGTGGTAGGTGGTGCTACCTCTGGAATCCTATACAACTTATTTCCCAATGTAACAATAACAATGTGAGTCATTGACTCATACACATCATGTCACTTCCACAAGTATGGTTGGCCTAATAATACATCACAAACATCAAGGGTAGAAACGTCACATAATACCTCATCCGTGAAGGGCTTGAGGTTGTATGGAAGGCAACATTGTTGGCTCATGCGCAGATCCCAACCTTGGTGAAGCCACCCGATGGTGTACGATCGTGGGTGTGCTGTGGTAGGTAAGCCCAGTCGCTTCATGGTCTCTGCTGTAATGAGGTTCTTTTGGCTCCCGTTGTCGACAATGAACTGTAGCAGGGAACCCTTTATCCACATCTAGGAGTGGAAGAAATTCTCCTCCTCCTCTAGATCTTCAGGCTCCGCCTTCTAGATTTTTATGGTGACGAAGGTGGCATTAGGCTCTGCATTAATAATATACTTCCCTTTGTCGTTCCCCTTATCAGGTTTTGACTCAGAGTCAGAACATGCATTTGATTATGATGCCTTTAGTTCAGCCACCAATGACTACTTAGCCTAATATTCACTTATGTTGTGGGTGGAGCTCTTATGGAACTCACACCACTTTCTCACGTCCTTCTTTGGTTTCGCGATGTTGTCATTTGCTTATGGCCTTGGCGAGTTGTCTTAGGCAATCCAGCCTTGGCTTTGTCCTTTATTCTGCGGTTTGGGTGCACCTTTCTGTAGAAATTCTCACTGTAGATTAAACTGATTATGCAATGTACTAAAGCAAAATACGTAATCTACTTCTACAATCAAACTTGTGGAAGCTTAATCGATTTTGAGCAAGATCAAACAAAACACATATAACAGAGAAGTAGAATTAATCACACATGAAACACAAAAGAATACTTTGGGGAAAGCCTCAGCTAAAAACCCCGCTATTTGTATTATCACACAAGTGGAAATATCTTAGGATTACACAAAGATTTAGCTCTCAAGCTATCCATCTCTCAGTACAATCTCTCACTGTTGCTCATAGATAAAATAGACAACACATATGCCTGCTCCTCTGTCCTCCAAGCCTCTTATTTCCTTGCGCAATTTCTGCTGGGTCCTCCAGCTGTAACCTGTGTGATTCTCCCCTCACACACTGCTCTAACCTCTGTAGTAACTACATAATCCTCAAGGAATGAATTCCTTCTAAATGTAAGAGATTTCCTCTTGGGAATATTCTTGCAACTGATAGTACATTGTCCCTGCCTTTAATCTCAACGAGGTCTCTGTCTGAACTAACATGCATGAGTTATTTATGAGAGAATATTCAGTTATCTGGAGAACACTAGTTGCATGCATGCATGCATTAACTGACTGAACTCACAATTAGTTCCTCCAACTGTTTGGAACTAATTTAACTGGACTTAACTCAGTTAACTGAGCTAACTAATTACAACTCAAATACAACTCATCCTTATCTCCTTAATTAAGGGATAACTTCCTCAATCAAAGGGATAATTGTTGCATGATTTCACACAGACTTCATGTTTGAATTTCACCAACTAATTAACTCAATATGAATTAATTAATTATTTTTCAAATGCTAGTGAGACTAAATTCGAATTTTAATTCAAGGACAAATTAAAATTGGAATATATCCTAAAATTCTATCTATAGCAATACTATTTTTAGCATTTCTTGTTGTTGTTTTCAACACTCCCTCTCAACAAAAAAGGAATTCAACTTGATCCCGATCCTGATCCTAAACCTTTGGAATGTTCTGCATGCAACACTTCTCTTGACTGTTGTAGCTCCAACAACTCCAGAAACAAAAAAAAAAACATCCAACCTGAATCAGAATGATGCCTCTGTCATCAAAGTCTCTGACTGCTATTGCCTTTATCGACTGAAAACTCTGCACCCCTGTGATCTTCATTATCTGACTGCTCTAGCTTCTGTCGCTTTGATCTCTGACTGCATCAATCACACTTGTTGAGGAGGTAAATCCCCTTTGCGGACAGAGGCGATCCATACTAGCCCAGACCGGGTCTAACAACAATCATCAAACGTTATAGCGCAAGTTCCTAATTGCAAATAAACAGACCGGCGATAAGGGCCTACCTGGATTCTAACGCTATTGTTTGTAGGAGGGGTGATGCTCTCGTTCCTCTGCTCCAGCAGATCACAATCCTCACAATCTCCGTGAATGGACATCGGCACATACAATAAACAACACAAACGCAAGCATAAAATCCAGTATACGCAACTATATGTTAGTCAGAAAGGACATAACTCATCATCATTACAAATAATAACAAGAGTGGAACCATAACCAATAGTTGTTCATTAATAATTAATCAAAGGGGAGTACAACCAATGTTCTGACGCTGGATTCTCCTTTGGCGGGTAGTCAGCAACACATGTCTCGCAAAGCCTGTCGGGAACAAGGACAAGCCTCTCTCCTTGGATCTTGGACAACAATCTCCTTGCTTGGATTTGGCCTTATGGGAATCAGGAAGGCTCTTGCAGCATGAAGC
This sequence comes from Pinus taeda, assembly GCA_000404065.3. Taxonomy (NCBI): domain Eukaryota; kingdom Viridiplantae; phylum Streptophyta; class Pinopsida; order Pinales; family Pinaceae; genus Pinus; species Pinus taeda. The sequence goes on along the minus strand of APFE030732020.1, from coordinate 32,079 downwards.
TCTTGGAAATTTGGCAATTCTCAATCTCTGGAACTAGCTTGCAAAGGAAATGGGCAAGCTTTTATAGATGGAGGAAGGGGAGTTGGGATCATAACCAATAATCACGGGATTGGCCATATCATCAAGGAAGCTTCCATGAGAGGTGGCAAACCGCTTCCTCTCTATGGAAATCCGTAGCCAAACCACCCAACTCAAGATAGATAGCAGTCCAGGAATTTGTTAGGACGAAACTTCCGTTGTTTATTTGTCAAAAAACACCTCTGATTATGGTTGGCGCGGGTGCGACTGTATGACAGAGCACCATTTGGCGCGCCCTCTTTGGAGGATTTGCCCCCTTGGCGCGAGGGTTGCACTACGAAACTGCGCCAATGGAAAAAGAGATATTTTTAGGGTTTTTCAGTAGGAGATGTCTTCAGGGAAAATAAAGCTCATGTTCAGGGGAATGCAATACAAGTGTTTGTAGGCCATGTCACTTCTCACAGGTCCGGGAATGAGTCCTCCAAGATACGGAAAAGGGTAGCAGGGACGGTGACAAATTGCTGTGTAACAGATGCCCCCTAAAGCATGAGGCCCGAGAGAGAGAGAGAGGGGTGAAATGATTTACGAGAACATGTCCAACCGAAAACACTGCCGCCGGAAAACCTGCGTGGAGAAGTACAACTGATATCTCAAATACATGATATGAGTGGTATGTGCGCAACCATCCATAGCAGAGTACATAATAATCTAGATCCAAGGCATGGGCGCAACCATCCAGTGAGGATCGATAAATAGACTCAGGCATGGTCGTAGCCATCCAGTGAAGGAGCCATGTAATAATCATAATAATCCACAAAATCGCAGCCTAGATCCCAACAGACAAAATCCAGGGTCTTGCGCTCCATCTCGATCCGAACAAAGTACAAGTTCAAGCATGCGAATATAGGAGCTGAAGTCGAACATGCAGGAACATCGCCTGATTACCAACCAATGGTGAAAGTTGTTAACAGATGCGAGAGGTACCACCAATAATGACAATGGCCCTCAAGGTACTACAGGTACAATCTACGACGTGTGAATCAGTGAGCCGGCGTCGAACACCCGTAGAATCATCCGATCGGAGGCCAATGATGAAAACCTCACATCGAATGCGAAGAACCTGCCATTGAGGCATGCAGGCTCCAAGGCACTAGAAGGGATTGTCTAGATCAGCTTCCCGGATAATGAGCTGAAGTCGACAGGAAGTGACCTTAACCGAAGGTGGGCCATAGTGTTTCCCACATCATCGATGTGAGACAGAGGAAGATAATGTTTTTGTGAAGCAGGATCATATGAGTTATCAGAGGGAGGTTGATATTTTGCTGAGGTCAACTTCTCTTGAACATATCGGTGGCACGGCAGTGGACTTGGCTGTATTTGACATCAATCGATCAAAGGTCATGGTGACAAGGCAAAGAGTAGATGAGAGGTCAAACAGGATCACCCAAACCCATGAAGGCAAGTGAAAAATGAGATGAGATGTCCCCACCCTGACACGAATGCAGAAAAGTGCCATGTTCAAGAGCGACATACTGCCGACACGACAATGATTCAGGTTCCATTTTCCCCACCATTTATGGCGAGTACCCCAATTATTTTTATTAACAAGCTTGAAAGGGATAGCATATGCTTGTACAATGTCATTTCGACAGAATCCAATGTCATCAAGTTTTAACAAGTCTGACAAAGGGAGAACTCGACGTCTTTTCATGTTTAGAGAGTTTGAAAAGACAGCAGAAAACTAAACTCCAGGGATGTCCTTTTTCGTAAAGTTATGTCTCTCGAGCCCGAAAAAGTATAAAACAATGCTCGAAAGAACCGCCCAACCATTACGATCGAGGAGTACTTTTCATGATTAGTGACTTCGACCTGAAAAGTAAAAAAGCGACCGAAATCACGTCGTTTCGTAACCGTTAACGAGCCTGAAACGACAAGGGCCCGACGATCTTTTCATCTTTACACGGTCAGAAAAGAGCTTAAAGGCGACCACCTCTTATTTACATTTAACGAGTCAAGAGGAATAACTCGACAATCTTTTCATCTTTAAACGATCATAAAAGAGCTGAAAGAAGACCTCCATTTTTATTCTCTTTAACGAGTCAAAAAGGGAAAAAATACTCGGCAACCTTTTCATATTTTACGAGTTAGAAAATAGCTTAAAGGTGACTCATCCTAGAGGAACGAGTGGTATAAAGGGTAGCAACTGGTTCCGGCAATGGTGGAACTGCTCAAAACATGTAATGGTCAAGAGGCTGGCTAATAAAACCACTCATTGTTGCGGTTCCTCAGGAAAGGAAAAAACAACCGAGTGAAAGCATACGATCAACCAAAGAGATGGTGGCAATGGAATGAAACAACCAAGGCTCACCTAGCATAATTGAGTAGATAAAAATGGCAATCACGAGATGTACATCGGGTATGGGTTCATTTTTACACAAGCTTGAACCATGGAGAACTCTGCTTGAATTCAATTTCATGTTTACACAAGCTTGAAACGAAAACTATGTTTGTTATAAGTTCGCATGCCCCCAACATAATGACACAAAACGAGGTACATGCCCCCCCAAGCTTCATTGCATTCAACAAAGTGGATGGAATGAAGGTTCACTTTCGAGATCTTGGAAAGACTCAACTTGTATTTTACGAGACCTTAATCAAAAGACTCGATTTGGAAAGGGAGTTGTTTCATTTTTTAATGAGGTTGACACAGTAAAAGAACTATCCTCATAACCCTTGTTTCATTTTTTAACGAGCTTGACACAAGATCAGGAACTATGCTCGACCAGACCCAGTTTCATTTTTGAAGGAGCTTGACATAGGAAAGCGAACTATGCTCTACACGAACTTCATCATAATGAACAGGAAGTCGTTGCTTCCAAGAGTGCCACTCCCGGTGGAAGGATAACGTCGTGGAAGTCAAGACCCAATGCCCCCAGGACACTATGCACGACGACAATATCACTGGATACAGGCACGAGATAAGTAGCCACGTAGTTGACCTGCGGTGGGGCAGAGACAACCGGTGGATAAAAACCAGGAGGGGATGACAATTGCACAGGAGGCACCAGGGGACTAAAGAACGATAATTGATCAATAGTCACGATCCTTCCGTCGTGTGGAAATAAAACCACACGGAAAAGTGAAGAGACAAGGGCCCCCATGGCATAAACATAGTCACGGCCAAGGAGAAGACTAAAATATAAAGCACCTTGGGTAACCAGTACGTCTATATAGACGGTTTTGCCTCCCAAAGTAATAGGGAACTTCGGAAGGATCCCTAATGGTTGACTGGTTCCTCCGTCAAATGCCAACAGATTGTGTGACCGGCACACGCTGTGGGGAGCCCAAAGCTTGCCAAGTAGTGGAAGGCATAAGACTGATAGATGCAACCTCATCCAAGACAGTGCCAGGTACTGCCTTATCAGAGGCATGTACTGTAATCTGGAAAGGCACATGGGATGGAAGGCGGAAGGCGGTCAAATGCCTCCAGTCGAAGGAAACGACTGAACTACTTGGTGGGGGAATCGTATGATTGCCCCTTGCTCTAAAGGAACCGAAGAAGGACTCTCTGGATCAGTCGGGATAGGAGGGTTGTTTTCGGACTCAGAAGAATCTGATGAGACGAGAAGAACATGAGCATGACGCTCTTCCGAAAAAGAGGGATCGATGGGTGGTGAACCCGAGTCGACACTCTTTCCGACCAATGGTTGGTTTGGAACAGGCTTAGCACAGCCAAGTTCGGAAAGAGGAGGATGGACAAGAGAAGGATCTAAATCAATCTCTTTGTCGATAGGGAGAGGATCTGAAGAGAGCCTTTGATAACCAACGAGAAGTTGGGGTGAAGAAGCTGTAAGACTTTCCAAAACAACGGAAGCTTTATCCATGAGCAGACAAAGGTGAAGGAGATGGTTGCCTTCACATAGCCTACAGGGGAATCAAATCTTCCCTTCCTTCTTACCATTGTTGATAGGGTAGCATCGCTATGAGCTTCAGAGGACAATGAGGGACAAGCCGGATCGTGAGACCATACTTCTAAGATCCTAGGAATACCAGGACAATCACAAAGAAGGTGGTCTCCCTTGCACAATTTACAAGGAAACTTAACCTTCCGCGGAGGAACAGAAGGAGTGCCGACCTGAGCTGTACTCGGGGCAGTAGCTGCACTTTTAGCCTCTCGCTTATGAGACTTCTTCTTCTTCGTCTTCTTCTTCTTCTTCTTAGCCACCTGGGTACTTGAATCCAGAGTTTCGCCAGGCAAAGTAGAAGATGAGGACGTAGAAACAGGCGAAGAAGGGGAGAGGTCCACCTTGGAATCAACATGATGTTGTTCTGGTGGAGGAACTGATTGACCAGTAGTTGAGACATTAGGGACCACAGAGGTTGAGAACAACCAAATAGGCAACCCAACAGTTAACCCAGGAAGGGACAACATTGCCATGTAAGGAGCACCAAACATTTCCCAAAAGGAGGAAAATGACCAGGATTCCCATCAGAGGGGATTCCTGGGTTGGTGAACTCTGGAAAAGTTGCCATCAACAACTGAAAATCGCACACGGGGCTGAAAAAGAGTTAAGACACACAATCAAACGGCCAACAAGCAGAATCTAATAGGGCACGTGATCGCGGGTGATTGAATTTTTACCACATTAGAATTAAGAAACTTCACTGTTTCATGTTTTAAGAGTCGAGAAACGGATAAAAGGTGACTCTATCACTTTCAGAGTTGAAACAAGCATGAAAGGACAAGCGCTTGGTGATCCTTTCAAATTTAGGGAGTCAGAAAAGATCAAATGACTGCTCAGGGATACTAGGCAAAGAGGGTGTACCAAATAACCATGAACTACAATATACACCTTGGTTTTAGAGATGAAAGAGAAATCAACCAAGGACTTTCCGTACGTGTAGGCAATCTCCCCGAATGCTGTGTTCGGTGTATCACGGGTATAGGGCGGCAGACTCGACTTCCTATCAATAAAGGATGATAACCTAGTGGGGTTTCCCATATACTTGACGGTACGTGGGAGCACAATTCCGTACTAGACCATTATTGAGCCACAGAAGGAGGAATCACCCAACCTTGAGTGGAAACAAAAGTGACTAGGTTTAACGACACCGGAGCACGTCTCTAGCCTAGACCTCTAAATAATGTGCATTATGTTCCAATGCGTTGTTAGATTCATTCAGTTCATTTTAAAGTTGATCTTGGATTATGTTTTAGTTTTCGGGCCTTACCGTATGTAGTGTCTCAAAATTCCCTAAATGCAAGCTATATGCCACAGTATATCATTTTATTCGATAAATGCTAACTATAAGAAAGTTGAGAGCTTTCACACAAACAAAATGATCATAAAACAACCAACGGTATCTCTAATGCAGCTAATAGAAATCAAAAAGCTTTTCTTCAAAGTCACTAATCACTAATAACAACGAAAAGCTCTAATTCACATTAACTAATGAAAAGCAAAAGAGTTTTTTTTTAATGTCAAGGGCAAGATGCACTAAACAAACTTTGAGAAATGATAATAAGAGAGCAAAAACAAGCAAATTTCACTCAATGCAAGCACAATCAGATCCTTAAATGACAAAGCAGTGCTTCAAAACCGAGAAATATCCCAAAGACACAAATGAGCCGTGTAATCTAGGCCCAAATCGAAACAAGGCGGAATTCAAGTGAAAAAGAGGTAGGTCACTCAAAATAGCGCAATGAAATGATCAACAACCACTAAACGAGTGCAAGGGAGCAATCGTAAAGTCGACTGGACCAATAAAAGACCAAAAACTCATAAGGAAGGCTCGACACACAAAGCCACTAGATACCCTAGGGCTAAAAACGTGGAATCGATAGAAAATGGAAAACAACCAAAGGATGAAGGTTAAAACCAGTCAAACAAGACTCCAACACACTCAAGCAGTCAAGAAAATGTATCCAAAAACAAAGACCAAGCTCAGAAGGCTTAAAATCAAGCAAACTTTAACAGTTCCCAGGCCTGGCGCGACTGTCAGGCTGAAACTAGCGCCTTTTAAGGATTGGCGCGAGTGATATATTGACAACTAGCGCTAATTGGCGTGACTGTTACGCAAAAAAGAGCGCCAGTCAAGTTTGTTGTGCCAAAATGAAAAATAAGCAATCCAAAACCAGGCCAACGATAACCAGGTAAACCAAGAAGCAAAAACAACAAAAGAACCCAGCCCAAAAGGTTGACCAAGCAAGCAAAAAATCAATAAACAACCAAAAAGCAAGACAAGCTCCCCAGCGGAGTCACCAAATTGTTGAAGAGGTAAATCCCCTTGCGGATAGAGGCGATCCCTACTAGCCGAGACCGGGTCTAGCAACAATCATCAAACGCTATAGCGCAAGTTCCTAATTGCAAATAAACAGACCGATGATAAGGGCCTGCCTGGATTCTAACGCTATCGTTTGTAGGAGGGGTGATGCTCTCGTTCCTCTGCTCCGGCAGATCACAATCCTCACAATCTCCGTGAATGGACACCTGGACATACAAGAAAAAACACAAACGCAAGCATAAAATCTAGTATACGCAACTATATGTTAGTCAGAAAGGACATAACTCATCATCATCACAAATAATAACAAGAGTGGAACCATAACCAATAATCGTTCATTAATAATTAATCAAAGGGGAGTACAACCAATGTTCTGACGTTGGATTCTCCTTTGGCGGGTAGTCAGCAACACATGTCTCGCAAAGCCTGTCGGGAACAAGGACAAGCCTCTCTCTTTGGATCTTGGACAACAATATCCTTGCTTGGATTTGGCCTTATGGGAATCAAGAAGGCTCTTGCAGCATGAAGCTCTTGGAAATTTGACAATTCTCAATCTCTGGAACTAGCTTGCAAAGGAAATGGGCAAGCTTTTATAGATGGAGGAAGGGGAGTTGGGATCATAACCAATAATCATGGGATTGGCCATATCATCAAGGAAGCTTCCATGAGAGGTGGCAAACCATTTCCTCTCTATGGAAATCCGTAGCCAAACCACCCAACTCAAGATAGATAACAGTCCAGGAATTTGTTAGGACGAAACTTCTGCTGTTTATTTGTTAAAAAACACCTCCGATTATGGTTGGCGTGGGAGCGACTATATGACAGAGCGCCAATTGGTGCGCCCTCTTTGGAGGATTTGCGCCCTTGGCGCGAGGGTTGCACTATGGAACCGCGCCAATGGAAAAAGAGCTATTTTTAGGGTTTTTTGAGCAGGAGATGTCTTCAAGGCAAATAAAGCTCATGTTCAGGGGAATGCAATGCAAGTGTTTGTAGGCCATGTCACTTCTCACAGGTCCCGAAATGAGTCCTCCAAGATACAGAAGAGGGGTAGCAGGGACGGTGACAAATTGTTGTGTAACAACACTGATTCCTCCTGCTGCATCCGTGTTGTTGCTGGTCCTATCTCCCAGCACTGCATTCGCACTGCACCTCCTCTCATCATGTTGCATCGTGCTGCCCACTACTACACTGCAACTCAGTTACTGAGAAGTAAGTAATTGATCTCCCAATTGACCTCCCTGTTGGGCTAGAAGCACCCTCTGATGCTGAAGCTCCCTTTATCACTCCATCAACATCTGTCTCTGCCCACTCAGCCAGTCCTGCTACTCCTCGTCGGGGTTCCTGTAGCAAGGTTTAATCAAAGAGGTTGGGTACCTCAAGGATCCTGCCCCTATTTCAACCTTCATGGGAATATCACTTCACATCGCCCCACCTCACACCTAGAGGTATGGCTGCATGTGATCCCTCTGCTGACTTGGCTTGAAATTTCCCCCTACTGGAGGTCTTTGCATGAGTGGATGCCTCCACTGAGTCTCCTCTCAGCATATCCAATTGTGGCTCCTTCACAATTGTTTGAGACTTTTTCTGGGGCTGCATGTTGAGAGGTAATGTACTCTCCCTCTCAACCACCAATTCTCTAACATTGGCCTTGCTCATCGAGGCTTTGCATGCATCTTGAACCTCAAGAACATACAGGTTCTGTACCCATGAATCAATCTGTTTCACCTGTCCCGTGGTGAGGTGTCTAAGGAAAACCTTTCCCTTACTGAAGACAACATTGTAGCCTTTCTCCTCCAACATCGTGATCGATACCAAGTTCTTCTTCAGTCCAGGTACATACTTCACATTAGTCGAGGTGATAGAAGCTCCATGCTCCCTCTAAAAAGCAACAGTGCCCACTCCTGAAACACTATACCTTCGTCACCTATCTCTATGAGTATCTTGATGTCTTTCTCCTCCAAGGTACTAAATAAACTTTTATCACCGGCCATGTGGAATGAGGCTCCACTGTCAAGAAACCAACCACAACCCATCATCGATGACACCATGCATGCGATGAGAGAAAAATCCAATTCGAAATGAGAGGCTAGGGCCTCACCTTCAAATCCTTCCAAGGATCCCTTCTTGGACTTCTTAGATGGTCAATTAGTTGCATAATGGCCCACCTTATGACAATTAAAGAATATCACTTTAGATTTGTCAATCTTATTCCCACCATGGGAAGAACTCAATTTGGAATGAGAATCGTTCTCCTTCCCTTTCCGCGCCTTACTTACTAAGGCTAGAATTTCTTCATCATCGTGCTTAGATGAAGAACCATCTCTGGTACTCCTCATGATCTCCTCCTGCATCAGATCCGACCATAGTCATTCCCAATCCGGCAGTTTCTCTCTTCCATTCACTGAGTCCTGATAGCTATACCAGCTTTTAGGAAGACCAAGGAGAGCAAGACTCACCATATCATCATCGACTATCATGATTCCTACACTTCCAAGCTCATCTCTACAGGTGGTGAGCTTGTTCAGATATGTAGAAATTGTGTCGCCCTTTTCACACTTGATTTTTTGAAGCTTGTCCTTTAGCGCCAGCTTCCTCTGGTCGCTACTATTCCGATATAGGTCCTTCAATGTCTTCCACATTGAAAATGGAGTCTCCTTCCCATGGAGACTCGAGACAATATGGTCTCGAACTCCCTCCAGAAAAATCCTCCTCGCTCTCGCCGCACATTTCTTCCATTCTGCCAATTCTTGGGCATTAGCTGCTGCTGGCTTAGGGACTTCTTGATCAATGAAGTCCTTCAAACCATTGTCCTCTAATACCATTTCCATGTGATCCTTCCATGCTATGTAATTCCAGCTGCCATCTAGGGCATACTCGAGTCTCAAGCCATTGAATGCCATTGGTGAACTTTGAGATGTGATAAGAAATTGATTTTTGTACCTGCAATCAAGAACTTCAAACTTCAAACTTTTCCCTTCTCAATATGTTGTTCACAACTCTAAACAACTTGGCTCTGATACCATGTAGAAATTCTCATTGTGGATTAAACTGATTATGCAATGTACTAAAGCAAAATACTTAATCTACTTCTACAATCAAACTTGCGGAAGCTTAATCGATTTTGAGCAAGATCAAACAGAACACATATAACAGAGAAGTAGAATCAATCACACATAAAACACAGAAGAATACTCTGGGGAAAACCTCATCTAAAAACCCCGCTATTTGTATTATCATACAAGTGGAAATATCTCAGGATTACACAAAGCTTTAGCTCTCAAGCTATCCAGATCTTAGTGCAATCCCTCACTGCTGCTCATAGATAAAATAGACAACACATATGCCTGCTCTTATGTCCTCCAAGCCTCCTATTTCCTTATGCAGTTTCTCTTGGGTCCTCCAGCTGTAACCTGTGTGATTCTCCCCTCACACACTTCTCTAACCTCTATAATAATTGTGCAATCCTTAAGGAATGCATTCCTTCTACATGCAAGAGATTTCCTCATGGGAATATTCTTGCAACTGATAGTACATTGTCCCTACCTTTAATCTCAACTAGGTCTTTGTCTGAACTGACATGCATGAGTTATTTATGAGAGAATATTAAGTTATTTGGGGAACACTAGTTGCATGCATGCATACATTAACTGACTGAACTCACAATTAGTTCCTCCAATTGTTTGGAACTAATTTAGACTTAACTAAGTTAACTGAGCTAACTAATTACAACTCAAATACAACTTATCCTTATCTCCTTAATTAATGGATAACTTCCTCAATCAAAGGGATAATTGTTGCATGACTTCACAAACACTTCATGTTTGAATTTCACCAACTAATTAACTCAAGATGAATTAACTAATTATTTTTCAAACAGCTGGTGAGACTAAATTCAAATTTTAATTCTTAATTTTAATTCAAGGACAAATTAAAATTGGAATATATCCTGAAATGCTATCTATAGCAATGCTATTTTTAGCATTTATTGTTGCTATTTTCAACACTTTCCCTTGCTTTGGATTTGCAAATCCAAAGTCTTGCTTCTTCTATTTAAACTTCTGCTCGATTTAGACGGTGTATCGGTACGCCGTGCCGAGTGAGGAGATGTCCAGGAACTCCATCTCATATTGGATGTATCTATGTAGGTAGCCACGGTACTTGAGTACCAAATGTTTCTCAGGATCATTGATACCCAACTTTGTGCGAAGGGTATGAAAAAAATTGGTAAACTCCAACACATTTTGGTCCCTTCCCTGTCGTAACATGGTCCACTTTATGTATTTGTCCTCGTAGCTAGTACTGTTCTTTGATGGCATCTCGAAATGAATTCCAAGTTAGAGCGACTGAAAACAGTGAGGTCATACTTTCATCCTTCTACTCACAATAGGTTTCCCACTAGTCCTTGACATAGGGGCGACTTTTAGAAGAGCAAAAGTAATAGTTTCTCGGCTGGAAAAATCATGAATAGAAAATTATCCTTCTAGTAGATTCAACCATTTATATATTGCGTATGCATCTATTTGGCCCTCAAATATGGGAATGTCAAAGTTTAGTTGTACCTTAAAATGTGTGGAGCCTCTAGAGTGGCTGTTGGATGTGGATTCGCCACCGGTGGGCAACTGTTGAATGATCTAGGCAAAGTTATCCATCATCTCATTCCTTGGTTTCTCGAGGACCTCCTCGAGCAAAATTTGATAGGATCTCTTGCTCCCTCATCTTTCTTTTCTTTCCCCATGGGAGGTCGTCAGGATTTCTAAGGTTGGCCTTACAAAGGTTCGACTAGTTCGAGCCCTAACTCCTTATATCCCAACCTCGTTGGGGACATGCAAAGAAAAACAGAGAAAGAGAAAACCGCTCTGATACCACTGATCCAAATTTAATCAGGAACACAACGAATTACAGATGTAACAATAAATACATAGACGCAACATAAATAACACTATATTTCATTAATATCAAATAATGAAATATGCTTACAAACAAAATGGAAATGAGACTAGCTCGGGCAATGGTAGCTTATCTTTAAGAAGAGATGTGGCGGCTACATGCCTATGAACTGAGTTACAATGAGGCTCAAGGACCTTTTTATTATTGAACAATAAGAGAAAACCCTAAACAACCAAAACCCTAACCCGAGGAGCTGTAACACCAAGAGTTTATGGGCCCTGTTAGGGTTAGTTGGGCAACCAAATTCCCAGGGTCATAACTTCGTCATATTATCTCTGTTTGACACGCAAGATACTTCGTTGGAAAGGTCTCTTTGAGGAGCAATATTGCCCAAAAAAAAAACCTCGTTTAGGGCCTTAAAATGACTCTGAATTTCAAGAACCGAAAAATTGATAAACATAGTAAATTGTGCTACAATTAAGGAAACTAAAAGATTGAAAGAAACAATGGTAAGGGTCCATGTGGAATAGGTGGGTGGCCACCAATATCCACCTATATCACACTAGGAGGCTGGGAGATTGAATACCAAAACTACCCAAGGCACAGTCCGAGCTATCAGAAGGTTGACTGATTGCTGGAACTATGCAATGCACAGTCCAACCTGGCCCGCTGAGGACTAAAACTACGTAATGCGCAATTTCAGTTAGCAGTGACATGCAAACCAACAAATTATATTGCGCAATTTTTTAGGCCAACAAGGCACTGCCTCCCAGAATCGCACAATGCAAGCTTGGAGGCCAGTGCTACACCAAATTTGTGCAATTTCTGGAGGAAAGGTAGAGCCTTCACTTCTAGAAATGTGCATTTGTTAGCCGGGCAAGGCAGGGTTTGGGCCAAGGTAGCTCAGACCCGCTGATGGGAGACCAAAAACATGAGAAGTCTGAATGCATGGTGAACCTGAGTTCAAACAAGAGTGAATGATCATGCATGAAAACAATGAGTGCATGATTCGTAAAATGGGAAAGCAAGCATGCATATGAAGTGAGTCGTTACGACGATGATCATTAGTGCAGAAACAGTGTCATGTATGTGACATCAATGAGATGCAAAGAAAAACTGAAACAATGCTTTTGCAAGCTTACATGCATCAAAACGACATCAAGTGTTCATTGAAATCAAGCAGACAACACTTACACAAGGCGAAATACAAAAAGCGACAGAAACTCAGCACAATACATGAAAAGCAGATCCCTCAAAAAGCTGAGCTGAATGTGCCGAAGACTCCTAGATGCGATGTGGGGTGTCAGAGTTGCAAGATCAATGTGAGGAATGAGCTCTGTAGCGTCCTTTAAATGAGTTTTGATAAGATCGAGGTTATGACATGCATGCCACAAATATAGGAAAAAGTGACACTTGGCGGGATTTTTTCTAAAATGATCTTTGCATGCAACCTCCAACTGCTAAAAATATATCCCTAAAATCTAGGGATGATTTGCCTTTTTCTTTTTCGGGAAAAACAACCCATGCATACAAATCAGGATTGCACAGTCCCGAAGGGAACCGATCAACTTGACAGCACATGCAGCAGCCTGCAAGCCTGGGGATGAAATTTGTGTAGTTTTTGGGCTGAGAAAGGCTGGATATCCCTCAGGCATTGCGCAATTTTTGGGGTCCGCAGGTCACTGTCTCCCATTATTGCACAATTTTTGGGTTAAGGCCCAGTGTTGGGCTAGATTTCACAATTTTCTAAGGGAGGACTACCTGGCTGGATTGCGTAATTCTGGAGCCCAGCAGGATTACGCAATTTTTCGGGGAGTATCTCTGCCAAAAAATTTCCTAAGTCCGGAGTGACAGCTTGCAGGTGGGGGACAAACAAGTTAACATGCATAGGTTGTCATGCCACTGAAACTCAGCCAAAGCCTATGTACTTGGACAGTGCAAGACATGCTGCTAAGGATGGTTGGTAGGGAGGCTCCAAAATGAAGTTCAGGAAAAATTTTGGAGGGTGGTTGTAGCCGCTACAACACTTGGTGACACACTGGTAGAACTCCAGCTCTCTAAATGGACCTTGTTTCGTGAAAAGCAAGTCTAACTCCTCCGCAAGTATTGTTTAGTTCTCTGATCATCTTGATTTCCACACTAGCTTGATTAAAAGATGTAGCACCTGCCATCCTCTTGGTCGGTCAACACACATTCCAAGTCAAGTCAAAATAGTGGTTTCGATTGGGAACGAGGGGTATATTGGTACACAAGAAATATGAAAGTTAGAGTTTAAGTTTCATCTCTTGTGTTGCTCTGCTGCAAGTAGGCCTGGACAATACCCCGATGGAGTCATGTAGGAAGACAAGCACTGCTCTGCTGCCACTGAGCCTGGTTAGTACCCTAGTGGAGTTACTTGCAACACCTCTCTGCGTAGGAAGCCTTTCTCTTCTTTCGCGTTATTCATTTTTGATTTTTTAATTTTTTTGTTCATATTTTCATTTTTTTCAAAACTGTGCATAACACTTATTCATTTCAAAGGTGGAAGAGGTATCTCGACTTATTGAGAGCAGAAGAGGTTGTTGCCTCATAGAAGTATTTTGTATATACCTCTGACATAATTGTTAAGGTTTCCCCCCTCACCTTACTCTACTTGATTGAGTTGACAAGGGTTAACCCCAAAACAACTGACTAGACTAAGTGATACTAGTTAGCACACAAGCATTGTGTTTTCATCAAGGTTCACTTCGAACATAACATATTTTTCATTGATGTATCATGGAATAAATATAACAATGTTCTTCATATAGATAAATGACGATAGATAACCAAGTATTGATAATTGCACAAGTCCTCTTGTACTTTAACCAACTTGTTTCAAGAGTCACACACGGTTCATGGGAAACTAACCTACGGACGTAAATAATGAACAACAACAAAAGAGGGAAGAGTAGAAGAAAATGTGAAAGCAAAGGGAGCAATCAAACAAGCAAGCAAACAAAAAAACAAACAAGAAATCAAACATGCATGCATGCAAACCAACAAGAAGCAAACACTACTCTTACTCCTAAGCTAACAGTGCATGGCTCTGCTCACGTGAAGTGATACTTCCAATGCAGTGACCGACACATTGGTCAAACCATGTTGGTGAAGGGGTGGTTCGCGAATAGCACAGTCATGCAAACCAACAAATATGAAACATATAACGATGAAGACAAACACACTCCAGGTTTAAGTGCATCCACAAAAAATAAATGAGTGAAAGTGCATGACATGCACTCTATGGACTTGCCATGGAGTTATGCTACACTACGTGCAGATGTTAAGCATACACATTCTCTTGAATGTGACATGCAAGCAAACATGATAAAGGTAAACCAATTACGTTGTGGAAGTGTGCTTGATGTGTAAGATTCCTCCAATGCAAGAGCGATGGGATCATGTGGTTCGAGTGGAGGAAGCAAAATATCGGTGTTTGGTTGATCTTCAATGTGAAGCAAAGAGTGATGAGGAGCCTTGCATGTTTCAACAATTTCCTGATTAGAATTTAAACCAACCTTAGGACAATGACGGCCTAACATAACCATAAGCTCCGGCTCAAGTGCCTTGACAGCCTGCGAGCTTTCGACTTCGTCGATAGGTAGATCATCAAAGACTAGTGGCCAAGACATATTAATAGTGAGTGAATCAACATCGTGATCGAATGAAGAAGTACAAAGATCATGATAGCCACGATCAAAAAATTTGGGATGTTCATCAGCATCCTCATGATTTGATGAATCGTGCAGAGGGGTAGATGAGAAGCAAGGACATTCACCTTTTGTGTTTTCAGAAATGATAGATGACAGATTGGACGGATTTTCAGAGGAATATGTGTCCTCTCTGCAATGTAATGACAAACTCACATCCGATGTGTCATGTGAACGATTGGAAGTAGAAACATACAGAAATGAGTTCTCACAGGGGAAATCAACAGTGGCAGAATCACAAGGGATGTTAGGATAGAGCAGGGGAGGCGCGTGTGGAAGGGAGTCATCCTTCACCTCGGGTTCTTCTTTGGATTCCCACACACACTCATCATGAATGATAGCGCAAGTTGGCTGCACAATAGCAACTTTGTCGACAACTTGATCCTCATTCACAACGCGTGAGGAGTCTGGAATGGAAGAACACAAGATAGTAGAATCCGGAGGATCAACAAAACACGGGGACAGAGGTTGAGGTAACAAGTCCATATGACAACCAACAGGCTTGTAAGCCAAATCTTCACAAATGTCAGTAGCAGGTGGGGTGGGAGGATGTGATAGTTTAACAAATGTGTGTGCATGTTCTCCCACATCACTCTGTGGTGGTGGAGTTGTTCGATGAGGTGAAGGTAGACAATCACTTGTGATAGCAACTGTGCTTGCCTGTGATTGCGCAGCTCCATCACCAAAATATGCTAAGTGGGCTTCAAGTGATTTCGAGAATTGCAGATTTTCATATATGTGAAGAATATACTCAAATCTTCCATCAAGAAATTCTCAATCAATTTCATCTTTTGGAAATCGGTATGCAAGATTACAAAAGTGTGTGTGAAACTGTTCAACAGATTCATTGGGTGCTTTTCATAATTTCATAATTTCTTTGTTGAGTGCTTTATGGTCAACGTGATTGAAAGCAAGGCCTGTCTCTGCAACCATATGAGAAAGAGAATGAATAGATTTTTCGGGCAGCATGGCACACCAATGCATTGGGTGCCCTCAAAGCGCGTAGGCAAACAACACGCAGGTCATGTAATCTTCAAAGATTTCATGTCTTTCGCATGATCCTACAATGCCGACCGCGTGCCTAACCAAGGGTATGTGGCCTCCACCATCTTATGTTTTATGTAACAAGTTATCTTAGAGCTCTTCCGAGATTTCAAAGTTGTTTCCATAAGACATACACTCCGAAAGAGAAACTCTGTAGTTATTCATGATAGGTATGCAGAGATTTAAAATAGATGTGAGGACTCATATTGTCATCTACCCTCCTTCTAGCGCCAAAATGTTGACAGTGCTAGACCCGCCAACATGTCAGGGGTCTCCCCGGTAAGAAGTCCCAACTAGACCTCAGACTATTTAGTGTAGGAGTCCTAGAAGTGGGTCATACAGTATCGCCTTGACAATAGTTCGCAGAGGCAAGCAAGATGCCCTTGTTGGTAGCAAGGGTGTGACCAACGCAGCAAGCCAAGGAAGGTGCATGAAGGGTTATAACACACGGAAAGGGGAATGAGTGCGCCCCTACGAAACCTATGGAAACACGCAGCTTGAAAGGGAACACATGAGCAAAGATACATCACAAGCTAGAAGGCAGGGAAACCAATGATCCAAAGTGATGGTTAAACCAACAACACATCTCAGTAAGATTCATACATACATATATAGAAAGAGTCCATACATACATGCCTAAGCAAACATCTACATATATTATTAGAGTAACCAAGATAACTGAAATACAATAACAACATATGCATGAAACGTATTGTCTCTGTTACATTAAGAGTGAAAGAGCCAATCATGCAATGCAACCATTTCCAACTACTAGTCCCAACAACGAAACGTTACAGTCACTGCTGCCTGCTCCTCCAAAGAGATATACTAGCTATGCACTATGGAGAAGTCAAGGATCATTACAAAACACTTTAAGCTTTCTCTAAGATACAACTATAGGAAGCATGGCTCCCAAAAGCCCGTACAATGAGTTATGAGGTTCTATAAATATCAAAGGGTGGGGTAACCCTTGACATTCCCCTTTGTGACTCTTCACCTACCATCATGACTCTTCAACTACTACATGACTGTTACATTTGACCATCGACACTTGGTCTTTCACTTTTACAAGATGTTACATTACAATTTGCACATGTACCCATGTGAGACAAAATAGGCTTGAACCAACCATATATCACTAAGACTCGGACAATTGCGGGAAGACCAATTCTTCGACATCCTCACGATGATTGATGATGGCGAACCGATGCCAATCTTGGTAGTCTGTGATGGTGTCTGTGTACTCTACGGTAACATCCTTATGGAAGTGAACTCTTGCCTCCATTACATCTGGGTACCTTGCTTTGGCTCCTCTTTCCAACTCGTCTAATAACATGTGCATCATAGTCTTGAGTGTAGCCGGGCCAACAACATACTGATGCATAGTGTTTGCGTTGATCTCCAAGTGTGTGTTGGTGGCTATGCGCATCAACTCGTCGAAGTACATGTCCAACTCCAGTCAAACTTGGTTCTTTGCCTTCGTCTCGTTGAGTGTGCCAATGGATGGGATCACATGCGTGTGCACAATGACATCCATGCTCCTAAACAATTGTGCATGCGATCGACACCACTGCTCACCTGCTTTGTGCCAGTTGTTGGGGTGGGTCTATATCCTACATGGGCGCAGTTTCATCAGTATGTGCATGTTGTGCCTCCTATTGTACCTATTCCTATTGCGCTTCCTTCTCTTCACTGCACAACTCTTGTTTTCCCCTCCGCCTTTGCACGATCCTCTTATCGCGCTACCGCTTCTTAGCCTCAATCTCCAAAGCTGCTTTCATCATAACTGGATCTGCTTTGAACTTGCAACTTTGCTCTACCTCTTCGTTGTCAACAACCTTCCTCCTGCCTTGGTCATGTGCAGGTCTGCTACCCTCTATTGCTGTTGATGGTGTTGTTCTATGTGATTTCATTGCCATTTCATCTTGATATCAGTGTCGATGAACAACTTGGTATCTTCATATATAGGCAAGCTCATCGACAGCCCCTTAACCGCATCTCTAGTTTCACTCTCAATGGTGTCCTTTGACCCTGCTCTTTGGGAGGCCATTGTACATGTACTACTGGAGGACTTACATGCAACATACCCATGTGACTGATTGTGAAGTTTGCGCAATTTTCACCAAGAGGCTCGGAGACTGACTGCTAAGACTGCGCAAGGCACAGTCCACGCTATCAGGACGCTGATTGATTGTTGGAACTGCGCAATGCAGAGTCCAACCGAGCTTGTTGAGGACTGAAATTGTGAAATGCACAATTTTATTCAGCAGTGACATGCAAATCAGTAAACTTCATTGCGCAATTTCTGGGGCGAGCAAGGCACTGCCTCCTAAGTTGTGCAATGCAAGCTTGAAGGCCAGTGTTGGGCTAGATTTATGCAATTTTTGGAGGGAAGGCGGAGCCTTCACTTCTAGAAATGCACATTTGCTAGCTAGGCAAGGCAGGGTCTAGGCCAAGGCAGCCTAGACCCACCACAAGCATCTAAAAACATGAGAAGTCTGAATGCATGGCGAAGTTGAGTGCAAACAAGAGTGAATGATCATGCATGCAAATAATGAGTGCAAGATTTAGAAAATGGGAAAGAAAGCATGTGTGTGAAGCGAGTCGCCATGACGATGACCGCTAGTGCATAAATGATGTCATGTATTCAACAATAGTGAGATGTAAAGAAAAACTAAACAGTGCTTCTACAAGCTAACATGCATCAAAACAATAGCAAGGGTTTATTGAAATCAAGTGAAAACACTTACATAAAGAGAAATACAAAAAGAGACAGAAACACAACACAAGACATGAAAAGTAGGCTTACCCTCAAAAAGCTGAGCTAAATGTGCCGAAGACTCCTAGATGTAATGTGGGGTGTTAGAGCTTCAAGATCGATGTGAGGAATGAGCTCTGCAACGTTCGGCAAATGAGTTTTGATAAGATTGAATTTATGACGCGCATGCCATAAATATAGGAAAAAGCGATACTTGGCGGGAGGTTTCTCAAACGATATTTGCATGTAACCTCCAATTGCTAAAAATGGATCCCTAAAATCTAGGGATGCTTTGCCTTTTGCTTTTTCTGGAAAAGCAACACATGCATAGAAATCAGGATTGATCAGTCCCAAAGGGAATCGGTCAACCTGATAGAACATGTAACAGTCTGCAAGCCTAGGGATGAGATTTGCATAGTTTCTGGGTTGAGCAAGGCTTGTTGTCGCTCAGGCATTGCGCAATTTATGGGGTCAGCAAGTCACTGTATCCCAGAATTGCACAATTTATGGGTTGAAGCCTAGTGTTGGGCTGGATCGCGCAATTTCCTGAGGGAGGATTGCCTCGCTGGATTGCGCAATTCGAGAGCCCAGTAAGATTGCATAATTTCTAGAGGGAAGGCTGGTTCCCCTCTAGAATTTTGCAATTTTCAAGGGGAGCATCTCAGCCAGAAAATTGCCTAAGTCCGGAATGACAGCCTACAGGTGGGGGATAAACAAGTTGACATGCATAGGCTATCGGGCCACTGAAACTCAATTGAAGCTTATGTACTTGGACAGTGTAAGACATGCTGCTAAGGATGGTTAGTAGGGAGGCTCCAAAATGAATTCAAGGCAAAATTTTAGAGGGTGGTTGTAGCTGCTACAAAAAAACCCTAGACATTCCTTGATCCATCCTTTGGCGGAAGTACCCAGTCCTAAGGTTTTGACTTTAAACCCTAGACTTTATCTTA
The DNA here is from genome assembly GCA_000404065.3 of Pinus taeda. NCBI lineage: Eukaryota > Viridiplantae > Streptophyta > Pinopsida > Pinales > Pinaceae > Pinus > Pinus taeda. The sequence goes on along the minus strand of APFE030732020.1, from coordinate 12,409 downwards.
GTCCAACCCTTGCTAGGGTTTAACACATACACTAGGATTATACTTTCAAGACTAGGGTTTTAATATCAAAGATTATTCAGCCATGAAAAGCCTATATATCATTTCCCAAGAACTAGGGTTTCCTTAAAGGGAACAATTAGTTAGGGTTAATCCAATCTAGGGTTCATAAACCGTAAATACCAAGAGTATTCAAGAATTTACAAATTTATAAGTCCTACAAACCCTATATTCTCAAAATTTTCAAAGACATGCAAGGGTACAACTACAAAACCTTAGGATTCTTCTTTTGAAAATTCTTAATGTAAACCCTATAAATCGTGTACACTTTTTTCAAATTTTGTACACTAAAGGGTTAATCACAAACCCCTAGAAACATTATTTATATTTATGTATGCAAGATAATACTAAGGATCTTTTCATCAACCTCATTCGTGATGCATTGTAAAAATAAAGGTGTTCATACCTTATTCGGGCTTTACCTTGTCCACTCTAGTATAGATCCCTAAGTACACAAGATGCTTGTGAACTTTAGATTTCTTGTATCTCCTCTCACAAGAATTTGTCCCATGGAAATTTCTTCAAGCTTGCATAACTTTTAGGAGTCTCAAACTATCATCTTCCACTATCATGGTCACTTTAAACAATAGTTACTGCTACATGTTCATGTCATTGTTATGTGACTATGTCATTGTCATGGATAGGATTTACTGTGGTGTATATCGATCATATTTCATTGAAGATCGAGACCATCCACTGTAAGAGTTCATCCTTTGTAGAAGTTTGACCATCTACTATAAGTGTGAGACCATCCAATCCTATTTGAAATCACATCGAGTAGAGCGAGATCATTTCAAAGGTAGAGTGAAATTGTCCATAAGTAGAGCAAGCCAAAATAGGTAAAGTGGTACTATTCCAAAGTGCCACCGAGCAAGAGTCATGTTATAGGTGCAAGATCGTAATCAACAACAATAGTGCAAGAGAGTCAAGCCACATAGCAGGTGAGATAGTCAAGCCATAGAGTGAGGATGTGTTGTGAAGATAAATCCCTTCTGTGGACAAAAGCGATCTCTCTAGCCTAATGAGTTGGTTTAGAAACAACTTAACATACTAATGCATACTTTCCTATCTTATGTTGAAAAATGCAGAGAAACCTACCTTTCTCTGATGCTAAGTGCTTAATCCTTTGATGATGAACTCGATCCCTTAACTTCCAGGCTTGCTCCTCACTATTCCTTGCATCTGAATACACGTAAGAGAGATCACAAGACAATGAGAGATACAAGAGCATACATAGTGTATATCAAACATAAACTACTTGACAGATGAAGGAGTATCAAGCTAAATGCATAAATATTTAGACATTTATCGAAAGTGAACATCAGATGTATATATTAATGAATAAAAAAGGGAAGTATACAACAATTACCTTGATGCTGGAGACCTCCTTTTGGGTGGAATTCCAAGTCCAAGGCAAGACTCTTCAAGCACTCCTTGTCCAAGTTAGATGGACAATATTTGGGCATAATCTCAACATAGGAATGCAGGCAATCAATGACCAACCATTTGGGGATGGAAGGGACTTGATTTATAGGAAGGGAGATGGAGTTAGGGATCCACAAAAGAGGGAGGAAGGTCCACATCTCAAGGGGAAAGCCCTTAAAGGTAGGATCAAGAGCTCCAAATGGGAGAGCTCGACAATATCTCTACACAACAACATCCAACTCGTTGTTTCTCGAAGTTTCTAGCGTAAGAAGCTTCTCCTCCATTTTGGTAAAATCTGCCAGAAGAGCTTCATCGTGGGTTTCTATATCAAAATCCACATTGCCAGCACTAGGTCAATAATATGAAACGTTCCATCAACACGGGCTAGCAGTGGAGCAAAGATCGATGGTCCTGAAAATTAGGGTTTTAGGGAAACTTCTCCAGAATTGACTCAGGGCAGTGTTTCTTCTATTCTTTAGGGATGTCTTTGTATGTGTATGATGATCAATACACTTCACAGTTGTCAAAATTTTGGCACTTTGGGATGTGGAAGGAGAAGTTAACAGGAAATGTGACAAGATACTGTGTAACAGATGCCCCCTAAAGCATGAAGGCAAATCAGGAATGATGGGTGAAATGCTTTACAAATCAAGGCAAGGACTAGAAAACATCGCCAAGAGACCTGCAAATCAAGCATATACATATAGATAGCTGACATCTCCGATATAAACATGCCTAATGATACATGATTAGGCATCTAACAATACCTGAATCCACAGTATGGTCGTAGCTATCTGAATAGAAGGGATCATGTGAATGGATCCACGATATGGACGAAACCATCTGAATAGAAACTATCATATATATGGACCCATGGTATGGCCGCAAGCATCTGTATAATCATGAATAACTCATAACTCCACACAACCTGGATTTATCAGAAGAAACCCAGGGTCTTGTTGAAGCCCTAAAAATCATTGCTACAACATGGGAGAAAACTACTCAGTCCAAACCTTGGTTAGCAACTCCTTTTCCGTTTGGTATAGTGGCTCCGACTGGAGATAATGGGACCAGTTTCCCAGAAGATATTTTGATAGTGTTGGTGGGGTGATATATGATGTAACGGGGGAATGATTAAGCTAAGTGTCATCTAATCTAAGCTACTAAACACGTGCATATATCCTAGTTTAAACACAATTATTTAAATATAAATATACCCAGGAATTAAATACAATATGCGATCTACAATGATGTCCTACAACAATTGGTAATATAGATCATTCAACTGCAATAAGAAATGAAATTGTTTAACAGTAATCGTTTTGGATAAACAGTTAGCCAAAATGATTGTGAAAGATATATTGCATATAAATTGTTCATGTATTCATAATAAAGTCAAAGAAAACATCATACAAAAGTGCAATAATGCTAACTATAATTTATACTTTCACACATAAAACAATTAACAGAAGAAGTATTGCCTGATACATAAATAAAACAAGATCATAAGATAAAAGTACCATATATGACAAGTCCTACTCATGTGCTTCAACAATATTGACCAACTTTCAATCAATCCAACGTATTCTAAGAGTACAAAAGTTCATTTCAGTAAAGCATGCTAGATATTTAAGAGAAAATAGAGCCTGTTCCATTCATTCTATTAGAACCTCCTAGAAAGTATAGAAGTGCAATGTTTCAAAGAATGTGTCTGATAAAATTTCTGGGCCCCTCTCTAAATGCACAAGAGGGGTTTAAATACTAAACTATAGGTCCTATAATAGATAATTACAAAAATATCTGAGTAGGTTTAAACGACTTGCCTCAGATTATGCGAAAATAAAACTAAAAATAAAAATAAACTAAGTGACTAACTCCTTTGCATTTGATCTTTGAGATCACAAACATCTGTCATAGGATTGAGCTATGTCGGTTGGTTGATCACATATTTCAACTGCCCAACAAATACAGAGTGTGTTAAAGCTGGCACCATTTTTTGTGTGGAGGTTGTTAAGAATCTCAATGTCATCCACTGACTATATGGTTTTACTAAGAACTGTCGGTATGCTTCCCAGTTTAGCTTGCTCATCTGTCTGATCACCTCCTCTTTTTCCTTTGATGCCTGCCTCCGTTGTTGTTCTAATTGTTTGACATTTGGAAGAAATCCTAGTATGCTTTCTGTAACCAGGTTAGCGCCATGCAGATTTTCGTTGATGGCTTCTATTTTGCTGCTTGCTGCTACTACTGCGATCGTTGTTGCCCTTTCTGCTTGCTTGATCCGAGAATCCCAATCTCTGAACAAGATGTCTTTATGCGATTCCTCCAGTTTTGGAAAATCAATCTTTCTCCCTTTTTTCTGATTCTTTCCAGGTGATAAAGTTAGAAATATTTTTATGGATTTTGTCATACTCAAGTCTCATGTCGACAACTTGGCTTGTCAGCTTATCATTGATCTTGCAATAAGGACTTATTTGCGAGATTTTCTAGCAAAGAACTTCCTTCTGCTACATTAGTAGGAAGTTAAGACTGAGTGCTTCCTTTATGAACTAATCGATTTGCGAATTGTCTTTATACTTATTTGTCATAGCTCGTATCTACACGTCCCTTTCTGCTAGGATGGCCTGATGTTGTATTCACATCTATTCAAATTCTTACTCAAGATGGGCTACTTGTAATTCTACTTGTTGATTGGATTTCTCCTGAACCAATTGTTGTTCCAACAACATAATTCTTTGTTCCTTTTCTTTAAGCAGCATTTGGACCTCTGCCGCTTTGTCAATAGTTGTCGTTGCATACGCTCCTGTGAATTGCGACATTCTTGTGAGATTTTCAGATGGGTCTATGGGCGAGTCCTTCTGTACAATGTCCATTTGTTCATTCTCAGGAGTCGTAATAGTTGCAACACCTAACTTTCTTTTCTTCCTCTGTCTTTTGATGACAACTTTGTGGGTAGGATTGTAAAATACATTTAGTGGAGGAATTTCCTCAATTCTCAAAATAATTTCTGAAGTGGGGGTGGCAGGAATGAGCTCAACATCCTGAGTGCCTATAGTTTTCTCTACTGTTATTTCTTGAGTTGACTTGTGTTGTGTTTGCTTAGGAGTCCGTATATCAGATGTTTGTTCATTTGTGTGAAGCTTCTTGTTGAAATGTTCCCATTCCTTTTATAAATCAATAATTGGGGTTTTTGCTAATTGAGTGGATGTGGAGTGAAATTTTGCATGTTTCTTTGCGGTGGTTTGCTCGACTGTTTCCTCTGTAGTTCGAGTTATTTCCCTTTCAGACTCTTTATTTTTATTACCTCCCCCATTTTGAGACTGGTGCTCTGAGTTCTCTGACTCATGAGTAGATCTCTCTTGGGTTTCTTCTTCGGAATTCTCTTTGGAGCTATCCTCCAAGCTTACACTGGGATTTGGCTCCCTTATTGGTTCAATCTGCAGTAGGTTCAATGGGACCTTCAATAATCCTCTTTCTATACACATGGAAAGCTTCAACATCATTTGGGGAAAAAATTAGTGATGCCATATGTGTCACTTCTGAAATTTTTTCTTTTTGTAGGAAGAGGTCATCGAAGGCGTTCTCTTCATGGGTGAATGGTTTCACTTTCACCATAGTAGTGAAGTCTTTAGTGGTGCCATTCAGGTCATACTTCCTTCCCAGGATTGTAGCTAATTTTAGAGACTTCATGATCTCTGCTTCTTTGCATGCATGTCCAAAATCATGTAGTGCAAACGCACCGCATTGCAACGGAAATGTAGGCCAAATGACCTTCTTTTTCTCTTTCAATCCTTTTCTCAACCCACCTTCCCCTGCCGTTTGGTAGGCTATCTCCCTGGCCATTAACTTGTCAGGGACATAGTATGGGAGAACATGTGGTGAAGCAATGCTCCCAAATACTCTGATATATGTAAATGTTTCCTCCCCAAACCATCTGGCTACAGGTAATTCATCGTCTTTTGAAAACCTAGGGGAAGTTGTGTTGTAGACTTGTTTATGGATGCGTAGCATAACTCCTTAACAAATCTTATAAAATCTGGGGTGAAACTGAGACTCCCACAAAATCTTATGGTACACATGGATAGGAAGGGGGTCCACTTCCATCCCATAATTGGAAATTTGGAACTAAAACAGATTGCGTCCATTACAAAAGCGCTCATAAAAAATGGGGAATAAACCCTTAAAGAGGGACTTCTCTTTCTCCTATATTCCATAATGGATTTTTCCAAATTATCAGACAAAATTTGAGCCCTATTCATTATCGTTGCATTCACAACTGCATCTATTAATGGAATCCATTCCGGGGAAAATTTGGTGCTATCGGGTTTACCAAACAATCTACATAGCATAGTTGTTGCATAACTATAAGGGGGAGAGATAAATGTCGTAGAATACATACCTGTCTTATCCCATTTGATATTGCCTTTGCTTGCTGTCCAGGTTTGCACGATGTCTTCCAGGTCTTCATTCTCATTAGTGAATTGCTCGAGGAACTATTTATTGTAGAGCTTTTATGGCTCTGGCAAATGGTACATTAGCCGTAGGCTTTCTATTGAAAAATATCCCATAACCTCTTGCCTTTGATTCTTGAATTCTCTGTCTGAGACATCCACCACATCAATTATCCACTTGACCATCTTTGTGTATGGGATTATCTTTGGTCTCGCGGCTATGCGGTGTAGGAATGAGCATGATGTCTCGAATTAGGAGGCGTCACAGGAATCATGAGCATCGGTCGTGGCCTTTGCTACCAATGGCCTTGGTTTTTCCTCTTCTAACAAATCATATATGGCCTCCCAAGTTGAAGTTCCTCCGTCTTTGCTTCATGTAGTATCAAAGAAAAGAGGGATCATTTTTGACTTTTCAGACGTAGCTGCCTTTCCCCTCTTTTCCATTGCTTCTAATGACTCTTTCTCTGGATTTTTCCTCAAATGGGGCAGAGCCGAAGATATTATATAGGCACAAGCAAGAATGAAAATGTGGCTGAATGATACAACTAACCTTGAAAAGGTGACAAGAAAGGAGTTTAATTAAACACAGATGAAAATATATCGTATCACGTCGAGCCGCTTCTCAACATAAATGCCATTAACCCATACTAAATATCCACTAATGTTTCCTTATCACTACCTTTATTTCTTATTAATGTTATGTATCGTAAAACGGGAAGAAAACTTTTAAGGTGGTGAGATTTAATCTGAGAGTGTCGATTTTGTGATTGTGATGCAATATCACAAATCACATAGTTGATTGTGCACTTTCTTAGAGTTTCTTAGTTTCCTATGGAATGCGAGATACTGTGTGTTCTTTATGTTTAAAGTGTAGCTTGTTTGATGAAATTTTCACGTTATAAAGAATTTTTTTATTGCGCAGCAGATTTAAGTGCTACTTTATGTCATAGGCTTTAATTGGATCCAGGCTCTTATCACATTTCACAACATCGCACGATTCGTAAGTTTTAAGACCTTTCTTAAGTGTTTCTGAAGCGATGCGATAAGGTTGACCGCCTCATCGCAATATCACATTTCACATGTTTCGTGAGAGTGCACTCTTTGTGAATGGCGATATGTGATACGAGCTTTTGTTTTAATAGGAAATGCCTTATGCCTTAGTTTTAAGTGAAAAAGCATAATAATATTATGTTAAGGACAATGATTCCTTTTGATCACCTTTTGCGTGTTTTGCTTGTTAATAAGGCTTTTGACACACTTGGTCCAACGATATGTGAAAAGGTGAGTATTTCTAGCTTTCAAAGGGTTTCAGCTTGATATCTTGCTTTAATATGAAAATTTAAAAGAAAGTGCCTAAATGCTAAATTTATTTTTTGAAGGATTTTATCAAGGGTCCCTATTTATTGATAGAATATTACCTATTACATTAATAAATGGGGATGTTGTTGAATAGCACAATCGGTCTTCATCTCTGTCTCGATCCAATCAATGTACAAATTCTACCATGTGAACAGATGTGTTGAATTCGAACATGATAGAAAACCACCTGATTACCAGTCAATAATGTAAACTGTTAACATGCATGAGAGAAACCACTAATAATGACAATGGTTCTCAAGGTACAATCAGCACAATCCACGAGCGTGAATAAGGAAGATGAAGTCGAACACTCACAAAATCATTCGATTGAAGGCCAATGATGTGAACCTATCATCGAATGTGAAGGACTTGCCATTGAGGCATGCAAGCTCCAAGGTACTGGAAGGGAGTTTCTAGATCATCTTCTTGGATAACGGGCAGAAGTCTATAGGAAGTGATTCGTTGAAGGAGGGCCATAATGTATCCCTCATCATCGACCCAAAACAAAGGATATAGTAGAGTAGGTAAGTTTGATTCAGGACTATGGTAGGAAGTCAGAAAATGTATAAGTGGTAAAAACTGTAGATAAGACTTCTCTTGAACATATCGGTGACACCACTATGGAGTTTGGTAGCATTTGACTCAACATAGGATCAGAGCTCATGATGAAAAAGTAGTATAATTTGATGAGAGGCAAAATGGATTTCCCAAACCCAGGAAGGCAAGAGATGAAATGAGGATAACCGAAACCCGACATGAGAAATAGATAATTGTAATGTTCAAGAGTAACATGCCGCCTTTACAAAATACAAGAGAAGTTCGCTTTCATTTTTCCCTCACTATTTCTAGTGAGTACCCCATTATTTTTTATCACAAGATTGAAGGGGATAACATATGATTTCCATATAAGTTCATCCTCAAATGGATGAATCATTCCTAGGAAGTTTAACGAGTCCTAGGAAGGAGAAACTTGGTCTCATCATGGTGATAAGTCTTGCATCGTTTAAGTTTTACAAATTCGATGAAGGTGAAACTTGACATCTTTTTCATGTTTAGAGAGTTTGAAAAAGAGGTGAAAAAGAAAAATTTGAAGGTCCCTTTTCATAAATCGTTTCTTGAACCCAAGAAGGTAGAAAACAATATTTAAGAGAATCTCTTAGCCATGTTCGACTAAGGTATTCCTTTTTTCGTAAAATAGTCTATCTCAGTCCGGAAAAGGGTTAAACTTATATTGAGTAGACGTCATTTAATTTACTTTAACGAGTTCGAAACGACAAGTAATTGATAATCTTTTCATGTTTCCAGAGTCAGAAAATAGCTTAAAGATGACTCGAGGGGGTTCCTAAAGTGATAAAATAAAACTCGTTGAATCAGTCAAAATTAATCACCATCACCATGTATCTATGACTTGTTGCTGCATAAGTAAATGAAAATTACCGATTTTCGAGGAAAAATATTTTTAAAAAAGAGTGAAATGCCCTAATTTGGTAAAATTGTCTTTGAAAAACTTATAAAAACTCAAAATTTTTTTGTTTTGTTTTGTTTTTGTTTTTTGTTTTTTACAAATCAGAGAGAAATTTTACCCTATTTTACCTCTACCTTTAGGTGAGGATTAAGGTCAAACTCGGACACCATTTTTCACGTCATTTGCTGCAGGTAAGACATATGTCCCTTCCCTCCAATCTGGCTATAATTTCATGTATTTTCATCCATAGATTAAGTTGTAAGGAGGGTTTAACAAAATTTTATGTTGAGGGCGATCAGCACGGGTTTTACCCATCGAACCGGTGCTACTCAACCTATGGCCAACTGTGACAGCGCGAGAAAATATAGAAACAGTCGCGTTGGCGCAGAGTTGCAAACTTTTTTGGACAATCCTCCATGTTTAATGGTTTTTTCTCAAATTTGTTTCCATAGATGTTCATGAAATGTTGTTTTATGGATGTTCCACAGGTAAATCAACCAAAAATGGTGATCGAATGGAATGAAAGAGGAGACGAAGCTCAAGACAATCAAGCAACTCAGGACCCAAATTGCATTGTTGCCATTCGAGCATGCAAGTTGCTAAAATTCTTCAGGATTCCTAGGATTAGAACCCATCTCGAGATACTACAACATCTGGTTGATTGGTGGGATGTAAATCACCAATTGTTTATCATTGGGGATTAGGAGCTTGATTTAGATGTAGTAGACAACTATTTCACTACGGTTTTGTCGAGAAGGGGACAACAGATTTAGCTGTTTGGTTCTTGTACTAGAGGGGAAAGTACGGATATGCTGATTTCGAGACATTACCCAGGCACTCAGAGAAAACTCAGAGTGGGAAGATAGACATAAAGACCATCACCAATCTCCCGCTAAGAACAATTGTCCATACTATGGCCTGAATAGCTGTGGCTCAAGCTTTGCATGAAGCAACAAAGGCTCATTTCCAGTACGCCATTGATTGTCTAAGCCCCACAATCTTTAACTGGTGTGAAGGATTGTTGGTCAACATGAAGAGCCAACTCACGAAATGCAAGTCAGGAAAGCTAAAATAGTTCGTCTATGGATCTATCTTGGTGGCATTCTTCTTGGAACATGTACCATTGTTTAGATATCAGTGGATAGAAGTGGATGCACCAGCGCCCAGAGCATTGTTGCATAGGTGGGGTGAGTGGATGCCTCGATAGGGATGTGGTCAACGAATGTTATTTCCTCCAGCATTTTTTGGATGGCTGTGACAACAACTAATCATGGTAGATGATTGGGAGTACTCTGGCATAGATTTCCAGGGAGCTCCTGACCTTCCACTTCCACTAGGCACATAGTGGACTGATACAGGTAAAAACCAATTTAAATTTTTTTGATGTTTTTGATTTTTTTTTTTTTTTTTTTTTTTTTTTTTTTTTTTTTATGTGTGCTGAGATTTGATACTTGTGATTTTTGCAGATGTTGGACCAGAGAGACCTCCAGGGTTTTCTCCGATAGCTAGGCAAGTGGCATGATAGATCAAGGAGGAGGCACCTTATGAGGAGGGAGTTGACCCAATCGTAGAGGTGGAATGTAACCTGGAAGTCTTGACAAGAGGCATTCCAGAACATGCGTCTGTTGATGAGGTGCCACTGTGATATCATAGGCATACTATAGGGGCACTCGCTAGACTGTGTCGGTTGTTGAACCGAGTCATTAGAGTTGTGTTGTGCTACCATGAGAACCATGTGGGTGGATAGCCATCACTAGTCTTTATTTTCCGCACTTATGTAGGCTGAAGAAACCATGTGTCTCAAAACAAACTTTTTTACGTTTTGATGTAATAATTTTTTTACAAACACTATATATCTATCTATATATATATATATATATATATATATATATATATAATATTAATAAGATAGATAATTCATTAATTCACCATTAGGGTCATATATTGCCCATGCGGCGGAAGATAGATTCCATGTATTACGACAAGCAATATCATCGAAACCGACATGAAGGTTTGATGACATTTGCAAACCAAGTAGAACACACTGTAAGCAGAGGAAAAAACCATTTGCAAAAGCAAACAAACACACCAAAATCAATCACACTAATATACAAATTATTTATACAAAAACACACATAACACTTTTCAGATGGAGCCCATTTCGGGACTCGAGTAATTGATCAAGAGAGAGTAAAACCGTAGTTTCACCATCGACATGACATGTAAACATCGACTCGACTAATTAATGGAACGATATGTTGGATACCTATACCAATAGGTTTCATATTTCATGATTGGATATCAAAGGTCCAAATATGCTCAGCTTTGACAAATGCAAAGATCCCATATTTCCCTAGGAAAGGCAATGTCTGTATCAGTCTTGGTAAGAACTCAAATTTTGATGGGTGGTCCAATAGTCTAATCTGGATCATGCCATGTTTTCAATTTCTATGTTGTAGAATAGAGAAGGAAATCTGTCCAAACTGTTAAATCTTGGCAGATAAGTAGCTAGGTAGAGAAACTAAGGCTCCCAACTGCTTAATCTGGGACCTTGGAAGGAATAAGGGTTGTTTTAGATAGGAAATGAAAGCAAAAGCCAGTGAAAAGAAAAAGGCATTCAAAGGGTTGCTAGTTCAAATGCACCCTCCAAGAAGCAAACAAAAAATGTTAGGATAACTAGTTGGGTAGGTAGCTGGGGTTGCAGAAAAGTTGTCTCTTCCAAGACTAAGCTTGCTGAACCATCTACAAGAAAGGCAACACACTGGAGCATGGCTAATTCCCTTGTTTTCAGCTGTATTTCACTCATTACTAACACCCTTTCCCAAGATGGACAGAGCACAGAAATTAATATCTTTGAAATATTCTTATGGCTTTAAGAAGCCACATTTCTTGTGTAAAAATCTTTTCATTTTGATGTACTCCTTATTTCAAGTTGTTTTTCAAAGAAAACTTGTTAAATCAGCCCTCACTCATGTGTTTCACCCATATTAACAGCTAACTCTACTATTCTAGCTCCCTATACTCCATGATCCCTATTATTATAAACACCATGGTCTATAAACCCCAAAATGTCTATAAATATCCCCCCCCTGGTGCTATAGCCATATGGTCTGTTTAAAAGGAATCAAAATGACACCTGGTCACTTTGATGAACCTCCCAGGCCTCCTCCTCTCATTCCAAGTCATAGTGGTCATTTAAACCCTCATTTGCAAAGAAAATCCTATGAAAAGCCACCCCTACCCATGACCCTTTTTGCAAAAAAATGACTCCTGAAGGTTCCCCACCCCAAAAAACCCTTTTTTCCCCTTCTCCGCCTAAAAAACCCATTCTCCAAAGTCAAAAATGGAATTTTAATTAAAAGCGCGCGGGCGAATAAACCCTCAAAAACCCAAAAAACTATAGTCTACCTCCCCGCACGCATTTTAAATTAAAAAGGACGTCAAATCAATGAGCGGGTCCTACCGCACAAACCCGCCGGCAGATCCTCATCTCCGCCAGCCGTCCGATCTCCCGCCCCGCCATCCGACGGTGGGCGGTTGATCCGCCTGAGAACTTGCCCGATCTTTTGCGGCCGAGGCTGCCGTACCCCTGCCACGCGTCAGGCGCGGGATATGTTCGCTGCCCCCCCCCTCCAAACCACTTACCGCCGGAGGG
>APFE030732015.1:0-12768 GCA_000404065.3 Pinus taeda | reverse complement strand
ACAATTTCACTATCAATTCAATTTGGAGGGTGTTAAACATATAATAGTGACAATACTTATTATTTCAATGTATTTAACGGCATGATCGATATGATTTATATCTGATCTCATATTAATGTAGTATGTTCATATCAAGTTGTAAAATTGTGTGGACAGATTGATTTTTATATTCAAAATTCACAACTCACACGAAGTGAAGCACTTATGATCCTTGATGAATTCATTAATGTTTTATCGAAACTTAAATAATAAGAGTAATACTAATAGATCCACTCATTTATCTTTAAAAATAATATTGCACACTTCAACAAATCAAATACAAAGTCATGATGAGTATAAACTCAGGGAAACTCAATTTATATGACATTCATGATGAAAAAATGGCCTTGGAAAATTTCATAGCACTTCATTCTAAGCGGGATAGAAGAATATTGCATGAATATAATTAGTTAAATAACAAAGGGATTTATGTGGAAATTAGGTTAGCTAGCTCTATGATATTAATAGAGAATGTTCTTATTGTACAAGAGAAAATGACGGGTGAAATATTCATCCAACTAAAATAAAGGAGCATATATAGACACCTTTGAGTAAATAGACAAGTTGTGATTTTTTAGATGGATCTACTTTGATTTAAGGTGGAATTTCCCTTTCATACCATATTCTTTAACTATTTTTTCGACTAGTATAGAACATTGTTGTACCTTATTCAACCAGTGCACTTAGAAGTGTTTCCCATTGTCACTATAACAACCAAATTCTCTCACTTCTACCTGATTCTTTTCCATCTCAATGGGACCTCCCTTAGACAAACATTAATGAGAATTTGATTCCTTAGATGTGCAAGATAATTCATGAAAAAAAAAACAAAAGATAAAGGTTAAGTGGTCAAATCTATCATGACCAAATCTTATTGTTTGGGTTATGAAGGGAAAAGTAATTTAAATAGGGTTTTAAGAAGACATAGAGAAACTATAACATGCCCCCTTACCACCCACCATCCTACTAAGGTAGAAAGAGGATAGTTACTATGTTGACTTGATATCCAAGGTACAATTATAGAAATGGGGTCTAAAATTTTGAACTTTTCTAACTTCCTCAAAACTTAAAATGGATGAAATCACTATGTTTTTCTTGTTGAGACCTTTCCAATGATATAAAGTTTGACTCAATTTGATTCACAGATCGAAAGATATGAGCAATCAAAGTTTCATTAATGTATTTTGACACATCCCCAATCTTTCCATGTGGCACCTACATGGTCCCCACATTGTGGCCACATAAGCATCCTTGTCATTCTCACATGATAGCAACTGACACATTCATGACTAGTGTCACATTTTACCTTTTACATGGCTCGCAAAATATACATACGTACACACACACACACACACACACACACACACATATCGTATGAGGCATGCAGGCCTCAATGTGGCGACATCACGCTACGAATAAAATCATGGCAGTTTCCTTTCCAGTCCCCAATCAAAACTTTTGGGGAAGAAATTCCAGGCTTAAATGGAACTTGCCTTGTCACACTACCATGTCAATATTCTGGGGTGAACTTTTAAACCGATTGCATTAGGTATGAACCCCTTCATGGACCCCTCCTCCTACATGTTACGTAGACTGCCCTCACGACCACGCACTTGGGCTCCACTGATGCCACATCATCTTGAGAATAAAATCCTAGTGGTATTACACCAAGCATCACAAAAAATCACTATGGTAGAGGCATCAAGGTGACATCATGGTTTCTAATTGTTGGAGTGACATCACCTGGTCCCACTAGAACTCCAACCAGTTTCCACTTGCATTGTTCATGTTGTAAGGGGGTATTTTGGGTATACTCTTTATTGCATCACGAATGAATGGGCCCATAAGCCACATCATCCTAGCGATTTAATCCTACAACTTCCTCCTTGAGCTCACTTTGAAACCTTTGGGGAAAACTGCCTTGGTCATCCAACTATGAAAAATCTATAGGGAGAATAATCTCTCTGAAGAAACATTAATCTCATCTTTGGTAATGGCACCTGACCACATGAGCATACAAGGTTTTAGACCTATTCCTCCAACCTTATGGTTTTCAACTCCTGTGCATTTGAAAAAATCAAATATTATATATATGTGTGTGTTTGTGTGTGTATGTATATGTCTTTATAACATTACCTTTTCCTATGACCTCTAAATCCAAAACATATGTGAATATGTGTGTGGATATATCGAGATATCTCTTTTGAGCTTTAGATACACTTTCCCCAACCTTCATTCATTGTGCTAAGAAATTACACCTTAGCATCTACATGTGTGTGTGTGCCCTGAGTTATCCCTTCTAATATTTACCCCTACCTTGACCCTTTACAACTTGTGTCTTGCAATTTTTTTTTTACAACTTCACATGAAAGAAAAAGGACAAATCTATTCTTCCTAAGCTTTCAATTTTATAGAATAAGGCTTGACGACCAAATTGTTTTAACATAGGCATTCAATTTCCTTTTAAAAAAGATTGTCTTTATTTCCATGCATAGGTATTTGGACTATTCTACAAGCTCTAAATAAACGTAGGAATAAACCCATTTTTTAGGAAAATAATCATGGAATCAATCTCTCCTTTTCACACAGGAGATTGGCATCCCTTGCTATGAATCTCAAATTATTAACATATCAAACACAAACTTAATATCTAGAAGCAATATAGAGAAATGTTTTAGGATTTTACCTACATATGCATGACAAAATTTCATATAAAGCTATAGGACATTGAAATAATTTCAAAAAATAGTTTCATATACCTCCATTCCTACAATTATGCAACATTTTCAGAGGCATGCATTATATTTCACAAGGAAATCTTTAACTTCACAACTATCAACTAAATACATGCAATTACAATAAATCCAATGGCCAAAAACGAAGGTGGGGCTTTGACTTTCCATCCAACCTTAGACTCACTACAACTAGATTTACTCACCCGATAGCCATATTCATGATCTAAGGGAAATTTCTATAGTGGTTTTAGAAGATTTATTGGGAAGCCATATTCAATCCACAAGGATAGGAAATACATATGTCATTGGGTGGTTTATCAGCTCACCAAGGACAACAGGTTCAGAATAATGGGTGGTTTATTAGTTGTGTCAAGCACTCTAAGAGTGGTTTGTCATCCTGTAGAAATTTTATGAATAATATGACACTTATTCAACCAAGATTATCCTGATTATACACTATTGCAGAATGCATGCATAATACATAATACTCATACTATTTGATCATCAATTTTAGCAAAGTATTCAGAACATACACATGCCCCACATTGAAGCATCAATCACACATATCAAACACCGTATGATACTCGGGGAAAGCATAAAGCTGAAAACCCCACAACTATCTGTATATTATATTGATTGAGATCATGTAACAGTACATAGTACAATACTAGCTCCACCTGTTACACACAATACAACATAGATTTGAATCAATCACTGCCTCAAATCACCTTTGTTGTTTGCCTGCCTCCACTACGCAATCCTACATAGAGAATAGATGAGAATATCTAAACCATTCACGTGTTTCCCTTGTGTAACACTACACAATCCTCATTGGCATTACTCAATCCATGAATGTGGAAATCTCATGCACAACTATAGTCACAACTGGCAATTGTCTTGCCCTTTCACTTATCCCTAACACCTGTCTCCACTGAATTGTCCATGCACTAAGTTAACTGATGTATTCTTCAGTTGCTTTATGAGTTAATAATTAGTGAATTAATTAGTAATTAATTCACACCACTCATCATTAGTCTATTTGTCAGATATACTAACTACAACTAGTTCAACTAAGTCAAACTGAACACAACTGCATCAACTCCTGATCCAACTCCATATAACTCAATCACTGAAGTCCTAACTGAAGTCCTCCATGCAATAGCTCAAGTTAACCCATAGGAACCACATATTTCCTTCTGGCAGCTGCATGTGCCACATCTATAGCTCAAACTGAAGTGCTCCAAGAGAATAAGATAATGTTTATAGCTTTAAATATACTAAGAGCTAATAATATTCGACTGTTCTATTTTTAGCCTAGCAGTCTAAAAATAGACTCCGCCCATATGTCTAAAATAGAGGTCCATCTATTTTTACCAACTTGACCAATCATCCACAAATAGCATCCTGCAACTCATAGACCATGATCCATAGGTCTAAAAATAGACTTTGTACCAAAAATAGCTTGCGAGCCCACTTAGTGAAGGTGACTTCTTTCCACTAAGCTCCATCATCTTGTTGCATTCTCAACACTCCCTCTAAACAAGATATGGATTATCAGCAACCCCTATCCTATCTCGGTGGTACTCAGATTTGCTCCTAGTGAGCGCCTTCGTCAAGATATCAACATCCTAATCCTCCATGGGAATATATGAAAGTAACATGATTCTCTGCTACACACAATCTCTGATATGATGGTACCTGATGTCGATGTGTTTGGATATATCATGAAATATAGGATTAGCCAAGACTTTAATGCACCTCTGGTTATCACAGTAAATCACAGTAGGGTCCAAATGAGACCCGAACAACCCGACCAGGATCTTACTCATCCATATAGCCTCGCATGCAGCCAAACTTGCTGCCATATACTCGGCCTCCACGGAATTGAGTGCAACAGATCTCTGCTTCCTGTTGTACCAAGAAACTTTTGTCGATCCGATACTAAAGATCCCTCCAGATGTGCTCTTTCTGTCCGTTGGGCTCCCTGCCCAATCTGTATATGTGAAGCCACATAGCTTCACCTCATCCTCCTGTCTGTACCACAATCCATATCCCGATGTGCCTCTGATATAACACAATACATACTTGCCCGCCTTCTAGAAGAGCTTGGTAGGCTTAACCATGGCTTGTGAAAGCTGGTTAACAGCATAGCATATATCGGGTTGTGTATTGACTAGATACATAAGCGACCCCACCAACTGTCGATAAACAGTGGCATCCACCACCTCCGCTGAAGTAGCATCCTCCTTCCTCCAACCTCTAGAAAGAGGAGTATCAACAGGCTTGCAGCCATGCATGTTGAACTTCTCCAGTATCTCCCGAGCATACTTACCCTAAGAAACAAATAGTCCATCACTGCACTATCAAATTTCCAATCCCAAGAAATAATGAAGGATGCCCAAGTCCTTCATCTCAAACTCTCGAGCGAGATCCTCCTTGCATGAAAGTATCAACAGCTCATCTCCTGTTAGAATCAAATCATCTACATACAGTACAATGATAAGAAAATTACCCTCCACCACAATCTGGTATAGGTTAGGATCCGCCTCACTCTTGGAGAATCCAAGTCCAGTGAAATAGCTGTCTATCCATGTGTACCAAGCATCAGGTGCTTGTTTCAACCCATACAAAGCTCTCTTGAGCCTGCACACATGCGACTCGGTGCTGAAGATCTCAAAACCTTCAGATTGCTCTATGTACACTTCCTCCTCAATGACTCCATTGAGGAATGCAGTCTTCACATCCATCTGATGAATGTGCCACCCCATCTGCGCTGAAAGAGCAAGAATCGTCCATATGGAAGAATACCTTGCGACAGGTGCAAAGGTCTCCTCATAATCGATCCCCTCTATCTGTGAGAAGCCTCGGGCAACAAATCTTGCCTTGTACTTCTCCACACTCCCATCAGCTGCCTACTTCACTTTGTAGATCCATCTCGAACCCACCACTGATTTCCCTTCCGGTCTTGGGACAATCCCCCATGCACTATTTCTGACAATCGAATCATACTCTTCCACCATGGCGTCTACCCATGCGGGTTCCTCCACAGCTTCCTCGAAAGAGGATGGCTCCATCATGACACATTTCCTCACAAGAGCCATGTATCTAGTGTACATATCTGGTGACTGTATCTGCCTGTGCTCTGCTATAGGTGGTCCTACAACCTTCTCTGCATCTTGAGCCAATCGCTCAGCTTCTGTAGTGCGCTTTCGCCCTTTGAGGGTTGGCACTGCATCAGTGGTCTCTTCGACTCCATGAACTTCCTTTTGTGGCTGATCCATGTCCTGAAGCTCATCCTTAGGAACTAATAGCTCCTCATCTGCATGCAAGTGTGGCTCCTTCTCAAGTGAAAACTTCATGGCTTTCTCCTCCTGAAATTTTATATCCCGTCGCACAATAGTCTTGCGACTGTCTAGAAAATACACATGATAGTTATGGGGCATATACGTGTACCCCACAAATATCCCAACCTCTGTGGTCAGCTCCAACTTCTTCCTGGAATCCTTCGTTACATGCATGTAAACAGGAGAACCAAAAATCCTCAAATGGGAAATATCAGGCCTCTTACCAGAATAAGCCTCCTCGGGTGTACTCATGCCAAGTACCTTGTGAGGACAATAGTTCTACACATATACTGTAGTATTGCATGCCTCCACCCACAAGTGAAGGGGTAGGCTCTGATCATGCAACATTGCCCGTGCAGCACCCACGATCGTTTTGTTCTTCCGCTCAGCAACCTCATTCTGCTGTGGGTTATGGGGAGCTATGAGCTCTCTTCAAATCCCTTCTGCGCTGCAGAAATCCTTGAACTCGCCAGAGATGAATTCACCACCATTGTCACTCCTAAGAGCCTTCACCTTCTTCCTCGATTCCTTCTCGACCAGTGCTTTGAACTCACATAACTTTGAGTATGTCTCGCTCTTCTTCTGCATGAAGAATATCCAGCACTTTCGGGAGAAATCATAAACAAAGATCACACAGTACCTGTGCTTTGCTGTCGAAGCAACTGAGAAAGGTCCACACACACGTCTGTGTGAATTCTCTCAAGGATCGTCGTGGTGCGACTATCCTTCTCGTGAAAGGTGGCTTTCATAAACTTTCCCAAAATACACCCCTTGCATTGATATGACTGCGCAAGAGTGCCTTTAGGAAGCCCAGTAGAAATCTATTGCAGTATCTTCAAGGCTCCATGGTGAAGGTGGTCCAATCTCTGGTGCCACAGCTCGCCATCATCCTAGCTCACCACTCCTTCTGCCTTGCATGCCATTGTTGAGTAGCCATCTACATGCAACTGATAAAGGTTCTTGACTCAAACCCCTATCTTCCGGGTTTCTCCAGTTGTCTTATTGTGCAGGAAAGCCTTTCTCTCGCTGAAAACAACATCATATCCCTTGTCTTCTAACATCGCCACAGAGATAATATTATTCTTCAATCTTGGAACATGCATCACTTCCTTCAATACGAAGGGTTTACCAGACTCCCTCTCAAAGGAAATGGTACCAATACTTGTTGCACTGTATTTACCATCATCACCCATCTCGATGTGCACTCCAAGATCTTTCTTGTCCAGATCAGAAAACAAATCTCGATCTCCTGTCATGTGGAAAGACGCACCACTATCCAAGACCCATACCGATCCCATCACACTTGATACCAAGCATGCGATTAGTGAAAAATCCAGCTCAAACTGTGAGGCTAAGGCCTCTCCCGCTGCAGATCTAGCAACTTGCTTATTTTTCTTCTTCTGCGGACAATTCGTGGCATAGTGCCTGTGCTGGTGACAGTGAAAGCACTTCATCTTGGACATGTCCTGCTTCTTGCCTTTCACACCGAAATGAGAATCTTTCTTGTTCTTCCCCTTCTTTTCTTTGGTAGCCAAAGCACAATTTTCTTCATCAAGTGCCTTTGATGAAGATCTGTCCCTGGTATTCCGTCTGATCTCCTCTTGCACAAGATCAGACCAAAGTCTCTCCCATCCTGGCAACTTCTCCTGACCATTGATAGAGTCCTGATAGGAATTCCAACTCTTCAGAAGACCAAGTAGAGCCATGCTCACCAAGTCCTCATCATCGACAGTCACCCCCACACTTCCCAGCTCATCCCAGCATTGGGTGAACTTCGTGAGATACTTGGGCATACTGTCACCTTTCTCACACTTTATGTTTCTGAGTTTATCCTTGAGCGCCAACTTCCTCTGGTCGCTCTTGCTTTGGAATAGATCTATCAATGCTTTCCACATCAAGTATGGAGAAGCCTTTCCATGGAGGCTAAACATAATGTGATCCCTCATGCCCTCCAACAGAATCCTTCGACACTTTGATGTCTTCTTTTGCCAATCTGCGACTTGAGCAGCATCAGTAGGTTTTGGGACATCTGCATCTATGAAATCCTTCAAGCCATTATCATCTAACACCGCCTCCATCCTGTCCTTCCATGCAATATAGTTCGAGCTGCCCTCAAGGGCATACTCCAATCACAATCCGTTGAAAGTCATTTCAACTTTGACACCAAGAAAACATTGCTGCAAATTCGAATTCCACCAACTCAAAACTCAACCGCTTCCAATCTAAAATTCGTGAGAACGAAGTATTTCTTGTACAGAGATCAACTATATGGGAATTCACCAGATATCTCACCTTCCAAAAGAAGGATGAATCCAGAGGCTACCTGGCCCAATTACGGACTCTGCCTAAAGAAATAAAATGTAGTCACTTCCTAAATAATAGATCTGATGATCAATCCTCACTTTGATATCCTGTAGAAATTTCTTCTACAAATCAACCAGCTCTGATACCATGTAGAAATTTTATGAATAATATGACACTTATTCAATCGAGATTATCTTTATTATACACTATTGTGGAATGCATGAATAATACATAATGTCATCTACGTTGATCATGAATTTAGCAGTATTAAAAAACATACACATGTGCACATTGAAGCTTCAATCACACATATCAACACAGTATGTACCCGGGGAAAGCATAACGCTGAAAACCCCACAACTATCTATATATTATATTGATTGAGATCATGTAACAACACACAGTACAATACTAGCTCCACCTGTTACACACAATACATCATAGATCTGAATCAATCATTGCCTCAAATCACCTCTGCTTCTTTCCTGCCTCCACTGCAGAATCATGCATAGAGAATAGATGAGAATAGCTGAACCATTCACGTGTTTCCCTTGTGTAACACTAGCAATCCTCATTGGCATTACTCAATCCATGCATGTGCAAATCTCATGCACAACTATAGTCACAACTGACAGCTATCTTGCCCTTTCACTTATCTCTAACACCTGTCTCCACTGAATTGTCCATGCACTGAGTTAACTGATGTATTCTTTAGTTGCTTTATGAGTAAATAATTAGTAATTAATAATTAATTCACACCACTCATCATTAGTCTATTTGTCAGTTAGACTAACTACAACTAGTTCAACTAAGTCAAATTGAACACAACTCCATCAACTCCTAATCCAACTCCACAAAGCTCAATCACTGAAGTCCTAACTGAATTCCTCCATGCAATAGCTCAAGTTAACCCATAGGAACCAGGTATTTCCTTCTGGCAGCTGCCTGTGCCACACTGTAGCTCGAACTGAAGTGCTCCAAGAGAATAAGATAATGTTTATAGTCCTAATATTATTAAGAGCTAATAATATTCGACTATTCTATTTTTAGCCTGGTAGTCTAAAAATAGACTCCGCCCATATGTCTAAAAATAGAGGTCCATCTATGTTTACCAACTTGACCAATCATCCACAAATAGCATCCTGCAACTCATTAGACCATGATCCATATGTCTAAAAATAGACATAGTCTAAAAATAAACTTTGCGCCAAAAATAGCCTGCGGGCCCACTTAGTGAAGGCGACTTCTTTCCACTAAGCTCCATCATCTTGTTGCATTCTCAACACATCCCACAACAAGAAACCTGGGTCGTTTATGAGCACTCTCTCAACAAGCACCCTTCTACATGTGGCTTATCAACCCTAAATAACACCCTCGGTGATTTACCATCTAATCAAGCACAGTAGAGTTCACAACAATGGGCAATTTATCAATTGTGTTAACCACTCTAAGAGTGGTTTATAAGCCAAAAATAAGCACCTTGGGTGGTTTATCAGTACTCTCTTAGCAACCACCCTTCTGCATGTGGTTTATCGACCCTAACTACCACCCATTCCCATTTCCTCCAAATTCTCTTTCACTTGTCCTGGTCACAATTGCCTCCTTCAGGGAATCCCACTGAATTAGATAATAGTTCTTTCCAGCATTCCTCATGAGCTTCACCAAGAAGAGGTCCAACCCCCTCATCGTTGTGCATTTTCCTTCTATTATTTCCTCAGGGAACCTCTTCATATTCCTCTTGGAATCTTCCTATTCTTTTTCTTTAATAATTACAGCATAAAATTAATTAATGGTGTCATCCAACTCCACATGGGTACATAGTTCCTCTTCCCTCTTAGATCATGGATTTGTGGTCCCACACTTGAGGCCATTACATAAAAAAATATACCCATTTATAATTTTCGAGTATTATTACATTACTAAAAATAAAGGGAGAATGTAATATGGGTGCCATATTACATTCTCAAAAATATACCCATTTATAATTTTCGAGTATTATTACATTACTAAAAATAAAGGGAGAATGTAATATGGGTGCCATATTACCACAAAAAACAAAAAAACTAAGATTTACATACAACTCATACATATCCTTATTCAACAACAAAATATGGGTAGTGAACCTTGTAACAACCCCTGGTTTATTTATATGTAAATAAAAACAAGACCAAGGTTGTGAGACACGTATTCCAAGCTGAATGTTGGGAAAATTAGAGTGATGCTTATCACTAGTGATTGATTAGTGTCTATGGAAATTGGAAAAGGAATTGGTAAAGGTAAAGTGGTAATAATTGTCATTTTATTTATGAAAATAAAGCAAAATAAGATAAAAGGGAGATGAAAGGTCACATATTAGCATGAGACAGAAATTGAAAGAAAAATGAAGGAAAATGAATAAAATAGAGGCCTCAATAATAAAAAGGTTTATGAGGATCAATTCACAACTTTTCCCAACTTTTCCTAGTTGAGCTTTTGTTGGTTGAGATTTCTGTTAGTAGATATTTTTGTTAGCTCAATTTTGGAGTTCTCTTCTATTCTCTAATTCTCTCATACTCTTGCACACTTCTAACATTCTTGAAGCATGCTTGGAACACTCTAGTATTCACTTAGATTTGGAGAAAGAAGGAAAAGTAAAGTAGGAAAGTGTAAGGGAATAGATCCATCAACAATTACAACTAGATTTCTTTGTAGTTAACAGGTTGAATGTGTGTTTTCCTTACTGATTTATGGATGCATGGTATATGCATGTGATTTTTGGGTTATATTATTTCATTAGCATGGAGACTTTTCTAGATTGACAATGGTCATAGCCTTGCCCTACAATTTCCTAGACATCCACAGTGTTGTGGGTTTTTCTACTTGATTGTTTTATGATTGGTGCTCATAATTCCTTATGGTTGTGGGCTAGAACAAATGCTTTGGAAGCATTGGAATAGCTTGGGTTGAGTTACTAATCTTGGAGCCTAGGTTAGGAAAAAATCTCTGGAGCCCTTGGTGGGTTGAGCTACAAGTTCCTGGAGCCGGGTTGGAGAAACGCTCCAGAGCCCTGGAAGGTAGTGGGTTGTGTTACTATTTCCTAGAGCCCTAGACAACTTAGGTAGACACTGATATAGTTGGTGTTAGTGATGTTCAACTGGGGATATGGAATCACTGTTTTTGAGGGTTGAGGTGGTTTTGCCTATGGAAGCCTTGATTTGATTTTGTTTTGGTTTATTTCATTAGATCCCACATTCATGCTTGGAATATGGCGCGGGGGTGATTCGATGAAAGAGATATTTTGTTCAGCGCAATCTATGGTTGGGTGGTACGTGGAAGTCCATGGATTGGTTGGTATTTTCATATGTTAATATGAGACATTTCCTTATTGTGATCTATGAATATTTGTAGTGATTATGTTGGTGATATTATGGCCAAGTTTCCATGGTTTGTATGTTGGTTATATGTTGGTTATGTGATGTATATTACTTATGGATCTTGACATGTTTTGATGAATGTATGAATGGCTGATGAATGCATGGACAATGTTTTTTATTGTAACTATTTATGAGAGGGAATTAGACCTTCTTGGTGTTTCTCAAATAGGGTTTAGACTCCTATTGTCAGATATGCATACATGACTTGTAGAGTACATGTTCACCATATGTTAAACAAAATGAATTTCATGGTTAGGCCTGGTTAGGTCAAGTACTTGTTCAAGATTTTTATGTTTAGCATCAACCTTATGTCATTTATTATTCTAAGAAGTCTCAGGTAGTTCTGGGAAGGGGTATGGAGGTTGGCTAGGAAATGTGGCTCATATATCAGGACTGCAGGCATTGAATTGAGAAATTTAGGTCAAAATCACATGGAGCAAGGATTATGAGTGTAGTTGGAGGCCTTCAATTTCCTTCAAGTAGTGTGAAGGGTATGTTTGGGAGTCTAGGTCACTGAAAAGCAGTCCCAACTCAAGGTTCAATCACCTTGGGTGGTTCTCTCGCCCTTCAGTGTTCTTGTAACCCTGAGGAATTTTGTGATTTTTTAGTTTGTAGTCAGTTGTAGCTCCCACTTATTTAATTGAAGCTTGGAGGTTAGGTCATGTCATAATAACTCTTCATCTCATGTCTACCTTAACAGGTCAGTGAAATTGGGTAAATGTCAGAAGGCGTGGTTATAGGTTGGTATTAGAGAGGGTTTCCATTCTATTTGGGTGATATATGATACCACAAGGTGGTATCAAAGCTCCCAAGTTCAACACTTGGACTAGATGGGCATAATTTGTTTTTCATACAGGCATGTCAGGCATGAGAGAGAGAGAGAGAGAGAGAGAGAGAGAGAGAGAGAGAGAGAGAGAGAGAGAGAGAGAGAGA
>APFE030732011.1:0-11135 GCA_000404065.3 Pinus taeda | reverse complement strand
TTTCTTCTTTCTCTGGGGTTGGTTCCTGGTGTATATCTTCTTCTTTTGATGTTTCTTGATCCTTTTCTTCCTCCTCTTCATAATCTATGTAAAATAATTTCTTCTCAGCACACTTATGACCTTTAGTGCATTTGCTATCACAATTGTAACAAAGCATTTTTTCTCTTTTTTTCTTCCAATTGTTGTGGTGTAAACCTTGTAGGTTGTGGAAGGCTAGGATAAAAAACACTTCCATAATTATAGCCGTGAGTGGTAGGATTCCTTGTTTCCATAATTTCGCTTTCAATTTTTTTTGCCCACTTGAATGCCTTCTCCAATGATTCAGGTTCCCAAAGTCGAACCTCATGTTGAATGTTATCCTTTAAAGTACCTATCAAGACATCAATCCTTTGTTTCTCTGGAATATCATTTACCCTTATATTCAATTTTTGAAAGTCCTCAATGTGCTTTGCCATTGAACACTTTTGTTTGATATTTATCAATTGGCTAAAGAAGGCGTTTCTCTTTGTATCCTCATAATGTGCTATCATTTCCTCCGTGAAAATTGACCATGCAACAAGTGGTTTACGAGAACAAAGCCCATTATACCATAAAAATTGATCTTGTTCTAAATAATTAGATGTAATACGTACCTTTTGTAATAGTGGTACGCCATGTAGATCAAAATATTTCTCCATCTGTAGTATCCAATTTACTGGATCCTTGCCACCAAACTTCCTCATCTCGATTTTTCTGTATTTTAGGAGCTCGATCTTGAAACGATTGTAACTCTATAATTTTAGATCTCCAAGTTCTGATATTTTGTCTTATAGTAGCCCTCTGATTCCTCTTTCTAACCCAGAAAGTCTGATCAAGATTTGATTCCTGTAAGGAAGCGTTATGTCAAATCTCCCACGATGACCCGATTGTAGACTAGTTCAATAGAGTGAACTTGTACGAAGTGCCACGTGTCACTGTTTCAACATTAGGACCTGAAACCGATACACATAAAACTACAATCCGTCCTCTTTCTGCAACTTCTTACGAAATTTCAATTTGATGCTCAGAGAGAAAGTATGACGAGTTTCCCTAGGTCACCTGTTTAGGATGTAATTTGGGAGCCTGCAGAAACCCTGAATGCCTTGGATTATATCTCCGAAAATATAGCAAGACAAGATCTGAAACTTGGACCCGAGCTTCACCACGATTTCACTTCAAATGGGTTTTAATTTCAGAGTCTGAACCTTTGTAGAACAAATATTATAGCGAAAATTCCACGATGACCTGTTTGAGATGAAATTCTAGAGCTTGCAAAAACCCTAACTTCCTCATATCATATCTCTGAAAACATAACGAGACAAGATCTCAAATTCGGATGCAAGGTTCAAACCACTTTCCTCTTAAATGGGTTTTTTTTAGCTTCTGAAACTTCATAGCGAAAAAATTATAGCAAACATGCCACGATGACATGTTTGCAGTAGTGAAACCCTAGAATCCACAGCTCTGATACCAAATGTTATGAAACGAGCTCACAAAAAGATAGAAAAGATAGATCAACGCCTTAGAATTCAGCCTTTTTGAGGGGGAAACCTCTTTTACATTATACAAATGAACAATTCTTGGATGATAGAACTAACAAGACCTCCTTTCTATATATAAGAGTCTAAGGGGTGGTAATATAATCAGAGTCGACATAACAATAATAATGTAAGGGCACAATAATAACAATAGTGGGCTTCTATGGGGCACAATAATAACAATACGGGACTACATGAGCACAACAATATAATAAGGGGGTTGTACTAATAACAATAAAGGGTTACACTAGTAGTATAGGGACCTAACAACTTCCATTATAATGATAAATCTAAGGTTCACTACAAACCCTAGTAGAAGTTGGTCATATCGTTGAAACCTTAGATTATGCAGTGCTTGGTTTTATTCATTGACATATAAGGCTTAGTGTTTCTAAGATGGAATCTAGGGTTTGCATTAAATACTAGTAGAAGTCTAACATATTAATTCTAAAATTGTTGGATGCATTATAGATCTATAGGGTTTGCAATATATCATAATAGAGTCTATCATATTTATGAAAGTAATATTGAGGCCCTAGATATAATGAGACTGATATCTTGATCGAGTTACTATAAATGATGTGATCTAAGGTTTATAACCAAACCCGAGCAAGAAGTTGAGGTATAGAAGTATGTGTATCTTGTTGATTATGAACCTAACTAAGTTTAGGTATTTGGTGTCTAAAGTCTAATGTATGCTTCTGATATAGTTAACTTCACGCTTCTATATATGTATTTGGATGTACTTGTTTAAGTTGTGCAGGTACATAATCTTCAAGATGTTGAAGATATTCGTAAATAAAGTAAATTGATTGATAAGCATGATGAAGGAAATTATATGAATGATGATCAAGATGACTCTAATAAGAAGGATTGAAGCCATGAAAGATTCTCCAATGTCATAGAAAGTAGTTGATCTCCCTAAGTTAAGAGGGAGCCTGGATAAAAGAAATGGTATATCTCCCAAGTTGAGAGGGAGGGCATATTGTACCCATAATGGATACCTTGAACAATAAATTGGACAGTGCATATTTAGGTGTTGTTGAAAGAAGGAAAATAGGATTCTGTTGCGGAATATGTTGTTGCATGTGAAGTAGGAAAGGAAGTTGTATGATTGAGGAAACCTCTGTCAAGAAATTTGTTTGGAAAGTCGCTAAGTCCTACTATGATAAATTGAAGGAACATTAGGATGATTAAAGACCCTAAAGCTTTGTGTTTACATATGTATTTGAAAATTTGTTACTGATTGGGGTTGTAATTGTTCAGATAAATCTCTCGAAGTTTTGGAGGCATGCTTGATGTTACTGGTCTGTTTGATCGAGAGAGATTTTATGTGTTGAGGCATTAAGTGTAATGCATCAACCTAGATCCATCTTAACTCTGGATCTATCAAGCATCGAGATGGATCAAATCTCTCGAGGTGCAAACCTTTCTTCAAGTTTTGCACTCAAAAAAGAGGTTTGCACCTCAATAGGTTTGATCCCTCTAGGCGCTTGATAGATCCCTCCCTCTCTCCTCCTCTCTCTCAAGTTCACTCTCTCGTACTTCCTCTCTCTCCCTTTCTTTCCTACCTCTCTCTCTCTCTTTGCCCTCCAATCCCCTCTCTTCCCCCATCACTTTTCTCCTCTCTCTCAAGTCATGTCTCTCGTTCTTCCTCTCTCTCCCTTTCTCTCTTCCCCCATCTCTCTCTCTCTCTCTCCAACTATGTTACTATATCCCTCCCTCTCTCCTTCTCTCCCCTTTCTCTCTATCTCTCCTTCTTTATCTCTTTATCTCACCCCTAAGCATACACTCTCTTTCTCCATCTCTCCCTTGTCACTCCCTCTCTCTCTTCTCTCTATGTCTTTCTTCTTCCCTCCATCTCTCTATCCCTCCCTATCTCCTCTCTTGCAAGTCCTCTCTCTCATCCTTCCTCTCTCTCCCTTTCTCTCCTACCTTCCTCTCTCTTCCCCCATCTCTCTCTCTCTCTCTGCCCTCCAATCCTCTCACTATCTCCCTCCCTCTATCCTTCTCTCTCTCCCCCCTCTATCTTTGTGTCTCCTCTCCCTCTCTTACCCTTTATACCTCTCTCTCTCTCTTCATTTGTCCTCTCCCCTCTCCTTCAGTTTATCTCCATATCTCCCTTGTCACCCCCTATCTCTCCACCTCTATCACTCTATGTCTTTGTTCTTCCCTCCCATATATATCTAGAGTTAATATATATCATGATATGTTAATATATATTATAATATAACAAATTTAATATTGTGTTAATCCAAAGTTATTAAATTTAATAGTATTGATATTATAATATATTAATATGAATATTAGATTTAATAATAATAATATCAATATTAATCTTTTAATATTAATATTAGGGTTAATAATGTATTTCACATGGTATTAATAACAATTTGGCCCATTGTATTTGGCCCATAGGCTTAGTATATGGTTAGATGTTGATTGCTAATCCTATTTGATATATTTTTATTTATTTATCATACATTTGGAGTAATTATAAAAAAAGGTTTTATTTCTTTACCATACCTCTTTTTTGAGTGTTCGTAAATCTCTTTATATTTTGAATTTATATTTTGTTTATACATAATAATAATTAGATTGATTTTTAAAAAGGGTTGACATTATATTCAAAATGTTAAATGTTAAACATTACATTTAAGTTTACGTTTACTTGTTTACATTTTTACGTGAGATCTACCCTCATACTCGGTTGTAGAACGCCTCTCAACGCCAAAAATGCCTAGGAGGACATTTGGTCGACCCGCATGTTGATGTCTAGTTCTTGAAGTAGGGAGGGTGGCGTTGGTCATAGAGATTTGACCTTGCATTACACACCTAGTTCCCTAGGTTGATGGTTAACAAGTAAGCCTGATGGTAACTAGAGAGGCTGAAAGCTTTAGTCCATCTTTAGCCCTACCCAGATAGATTTCCCTAGTTAGGAATCTAGTTTGTGGCACCATGTGTGCCTAAACTCTTCGTGGTTCATGTGTTTTGAGATCTTCCACGTACTTGTATATATATGTGTAATAATGAATACCTCCCTAGTTAAGAAGAAGTGTTGAAGAATGTAACTAGGTTCGGTCTTCATACTTGTACTTGAGTCATAATGAAATGTATTTATCAAAACAAAGAAAAATAGATTATTATTATTATTATGACGTGTTAAAGCATGGGTTTCATACTTGGGTTGTCATGTCATAGGTCAAAGTCCCCATTGAGGACTTCTAGATTTTTTTTGAGTCATTAGAGACATTGTCCATTTTATGAGACCCCTCTTGGGTTTTTTAATCATGTAAAAATAATTTTTATTTAGTCAAATAAGTTATTTGTCACCTCCACACCAAGTCACCCTTACTTGATCAAGTCGGCCTACATTAGGGTAATTCAAACTCCAAAAGAGGATATACATAGAATGCATTTCAATTCATTTGGAGCATCCACTCACAAATTCAATATACAAGCAGAAGAAGCAGAAGTGTACGGAATTGCAGGAGGAGAAGAATTGCTAGATCGAAGTTTATGGGTCATCTCTCTCACATGTGAGAATTTAATGGGCTACTGTTGGGGTTGAAATTTTAGATTCTACTACAGGTTGAATTTCTGTTGTTGGGTCAAAGTTCTATTGTTGGGGAGGTCGAAATTGAGCTGCTACAAGATCAAAGTGCTAGGTCAAAGATGTTGCTGGAAGGTTATCATCTGCAGAAGAAGGAAGGGTTGACTTGGTGATTAGAGGAAGTTTTTTTCTAGGTCAGGGAGTCCTGGATCATCTTGTGAAACCATTAAAGGAAGAGTTGTTGATTGGGTTTTCCCCTAGATAGGGGTTTTTCCACAGCTGCCCACCTACATCTGGTGTCTTTGATCTTCGTGTTATAGTTTTGGTAATTGCTTGATGAACTAAGATAAAATAAGAACACAAGAAAGTTATTAAGAAGATAAGAATATCACAAGTAATTATCAACATAAAGAAAATCTTTCTTCCTTTCTGATTTTCCAACAGAAGATAACCTGCACCTAACCTTTAAGGGCAAGGGAAAGGCCAAGAAAGGATCCACTTAAGGAGCTATCTTGAAGGGAAATAAAATAAGTTTGATGATAGCAAAGTGAAATGCTTTACTTTCCACCAGCTAGGGAATTATTCCAACCAGTTGATCTGGATTTGATCATTATATTTTTTGTCATCTATCTTGATACTTTTAGAGTGGAAAAAGTGGAGGAATAAGCTCATAGGACCTTTTTTATTGGCGGACCTTGTTTGAAAAATTGGGGTTGAAAACCTTCCAAGAAAATTTTGAGGAATCAAACAATTTCTTTTGGAATAAAAATCTCTCTCTTACATGTTGCACTCTTTCTCCTATTCTACACACAAAGACCTTTCCAACGAGATAATAATTGCCTCAATTGGAGTATGTGTGCAAAAGTTATACCACTCAGAAGTTGACCTTCTTGTTTTGATCACCTTGATTCGATAGGATGCCAAATCGACTCCCATTACTCATGGAAAACGGGGCTAGTCATCCAATCATGATAAATAAGACTTTATAAGAGTCCATATTGTAATTCTAGTTAAGAGTTGAAGGAGTCAAACCTAACCACTAGTAGGTTATCAGGTTGTGTTATAACCAAGCCACTAGGAGGAAAAGAGGTTCCATTATTTTCGAGGGCATTTTGTTCCATAGATGGGCAACATAACTGAGAGGTATAGGGATAGATTAAATAGAGAGGATTTGTGTACTATAGTAGCCCATGGACCATGAACCTTACTTCTTTGTACTTGCAGCCATTTTCTATTTAAAGAAAGAGAGAAAAGCGACCTCACATACTAGTTGAGTTTTTTCTCGAAAAAGGTTTCTCAAATTATATCTTATGTCAATCGTAGTTTGTGATTTTTTATTTCACTATTCTCTATTTTTTGCATAATTATATTTTGCATGCATACACAATAAACAATGATTTACAAATCCAAAAATTTAAAGAAAAATAAATCCACATAGTGTAGATTTTCGATTTTTAAGTATAATTTATCAGAGCTATTGTAATGAACTATCTAGTGGAATATCCACAACAATTTACGGATCACTAGTGCCCTAACAAGGAAAAGGCAAAACAAATAAAGCAAGTCGTTGCTACAACTAAGATGCATGATGTAACAAACACAATTTGTATACCTAATAGAATATCTAGAATATGTAATTATCCATTATAGGACAAATAAAATTTATAAATAAAAATGTTGAAGGTAAAGGAGTAATGATATAATATCTTACAAATGAAGAGCCTTGTAATAAACTAGGCAAGGTGCCTCTTCACGAATAGTCAATTCCTTTAGGACATGTCTCTTCAATATACTAATTATCAATTATATATTATGTTCATAAAATTGCCTTCCCATTTAGAAAAGCTTTGTCCTTAGCGCTCAATGATGGAAATTTTTGATATCTTCTTCTTTTTTTAAAATGTTTTCTCATCTTTCTCAATTCTTAGAACTGTCATCTTCGATGATATAAGACGATATGAACTTTTGAGCATGGTATAGAATTGTCGAACAATAAAATGGTCTAGCCATCCCAATTTAATCATCTAAGGAATCTTGCGACAATTGAAAACTTGGGATGAATTGCTACCATAAGAATAGATTATGGTGATATTGATATTCTTTGGAACATAAGTCACTTGTTTCTTGTTTGAGTGATATGGATTTGTAGACTAATTGAGATGTCTACTTTTATGATTTGAGTGTCGATAAGGAGTTATTATGATTTGATTTCCCCTTGTCCTCTTTGTGGTGATTTTTTATTTACTTGACATATCTAATTTCCACCACGTATGGAAGTTACTTGACTAATTGATGGATCTTCACTTGAATTGTTTTTAGTTAAGAAAATGTAATGACACCTATGATGCAATGTAGCTCCACACAATACAACAAATGGCAGGTTTTCATTGTGCTATTAGTTGAAATATCACCTACGCCTTTAGCAAGCGATTGACCCAAAATTAAGCGAATGAAAGGAAATTACAAACAAGCTTAGCATGCCTTTTAGTTGTTTGAGCATGAAGAATGGATGATAGTTTGCTTTTCCAAGGAGCCACTTTAAGTCACTACTCACTAGTTTAGCTTATCTTGAGAGCTTGCATCAATCTCTATTTTAAACTCTATATAGTTACTCAACGTCTTTCTTATGCACTATAAGGCCCAACATTTCTAGCTCAATATAGTTTACTCAACTTGAAACCCAAGATAGCTCGCCATCAATAAGACTTACCATACAATAATGCTACAAGATAATTAAAAAAATAGTAAATACAATCATAACTATTAGTAAAGTTTTATAACTATTCATATTTCGTATAAGGGAACAATTTTCTTATGTAATTTTACTTAATTTTAATGGACATTAACTTTGTATACAATCATAGAAATATTTCCATGGTTTGACTCCAAAGTTTGATTCCTAATGATTGGTTATAATTTGATTGAGGGGTTGGTTAAGAGCTAATAGCAAATAAAACTTATTTAATTTTCTCCTACAACAAATGAACAAGAGAAACAAGAGGAGGAATTATACATAGTAATATGACTGGAACATCTTTATCATGAAGCCCATCATTGTAATCCCTCACCGCTCATGGCGCATTTCTCTTCATTCCTACATTAACAAAGGTCCTAATGGACGTACTATCGAAGGTAACAAATGCCATAGGTGTAAATTTGGTTCCAACACTAAATCCCATTAGAGAGTTTGGTCAAGTCATGTAGCCCCATGCATCGTTAAGGGTTAACAAAATCCATTTAACATTTGCATTTATAGTGGACATCAAGATCCATCGTAGTGAGATAGTCATTAGTGTAGGCATAAGAGGTAGTAGCATATTGGTGAAGGAAATAGTGGCCGATGGTTATGAGGTAGCTAGTAAAATGGGAGGCATGTTGTTGATGTTGCTTGGTCTACATAGTCAACACAAGTGTTTTTTAATAGAGACATTGCTAATATAGTGGCACTTGTTAACATATGAATTAAAATACTTTTTAGATTCATTATTAACTTATGAATGAGGTTTATTTCTATTGTCATTATTTAAAAAAAAATAAAAAATTGTAACTAAGTTGATCTTAAGCAGCGACCAACACATATTTTGGATGGAAGAATTATCTACCCACAATGGGATGTTATCATCAAGATTGTGTGAAGCTTGGTTGAGCTTGGATGCCCCTTGAGATGGTTTAATTCCCCCAAAAGTGGCTTCCATCCTCAACCCCTCCTAATGAGGTTTGAATTTGAGACCTAGTGGGGATTAAACCCCACTCAAACCAATTGGTCTACACCTAATGGACTATTTACATTTTCATTATTAATAATTTAGGAAACAGTTGTAAATCCAAAAATTTCATTGAACAAAGGCCAATAAAACTAAAAAAATGACCCAAGGGCATCCAAGTCATCAAAATCACTTGGGGATCACACTTGACCTGGGCCATACTAACCCTTAACATGGCTGGATTTTTGCCCACAAAGTTTTGAACCAGTAACCTTTACACCACTAAGTGCCTTAACAGAACACCATGTCATTGTCTACCCTATGCCCCGTGGGCATTTATCTAATAATTTTTGAAATATATTAAGATGTATAATTTTCTTATAAATTGGATTAATTTTAGCATTTATTAACATTTTCAAACAAAATATTAAATTGATTGGAATTAATATGACAAAGAAATAAAATATAAATTAAAATAATATCATTCTCCTAATTAAGATGGTGATTTATAATTTGGGATAGTATTTGGTTTATGTATGATAATAAAGTTAAATGCTACTAAAAGGTAAATGACTCCATTGAAGGTAGTCCCAATGATGACAACAAATATATTGACTTTCTTGGGAATGACATTTTTGTTGAACCAAGGTTTTGATTATATATATATATATAGAGAGAGTAAGACCTAAAACTTTTTTCATGGGTTAAAATCTCATATTACATATACATAAGGAACTATGTTAATAACCAAATACTTAAAGTAAGAGTTATAGTTCATTTAAAATTAGCATTCTCATCACTATAGTTGACCATTAAATTATAATAAAAAAATTCACACCCACATATAATATAATATGTTACTTTAAGCTTTACCATGTTGTAGATGATCTCCCACAACATCACTAATTGAGGTATTCAATATTAATAATTACCAAAATAATCATTGTAATGGTTAATTTTGATTAATTATTATTAATACTTATTATTTTCAATAATTTTTTTTTTCTAAGTAAGACTATTCTATTATTCATATAAAAAGTACAAAGTTACATCATGACTGTCGTAAGAAACAGCTGCCCAAAAGGAGAGGCAGTTTGAAACTGAAAATTGTCCAAGACAGAGAGTTTGAACCAGACCGAGATTTTGGACTAGACAGAAGGTTTGTTGTCCCACGCAGGGGATCCTTACAAGTATAGACAGAGAGGTTGCAGACCCACCTTACATACATTTCCAAAAAAGCATGTGAATTAAACCTTGACATAACCACTATTACAAAAACATTTCAACTGAGGCAAAAAGCCCTCTATACTGGGCCGCATAACCTGAAACAGAGCCGCCGATCGAGAATTAGGCGTTTGGGGGCTCCTCCACGATTCTGCACCATCCCACATCATACCGGTCCTGAGCTTGAACTTCCTCATGCACATTCGGGTCTGGGGCTGCTGGCTCCAATACCTCAGAATTGACATTCCTCACAGTCGAACCCGGAGTAGTTGGCTCCAGCCCCGCCTCATTGACATTGCTCGTCGGGATTGTCGTCGCTCGCGGAGAACCAGGATTTAGCACAACAATTGAGCCTGGATCCTCCTGAGGAGAGCTGGTCTCTCCCTCTTCCTGAGCTTCTTCGCAGAAGAGCACTGAGACATGAGCAGTGATCTTGGGGCAATTCAAAGTGTTGTTAAACGAGAAGATTGCAGAGCCAAAGGAGGGTGAGGACGAGGAGCCAGGAGAATTGGGCTCAAGGATTTGACTAGGCCTCAGTATGCTGCCTCTTCCGCAAGAAATGAATTCACTGGAGGGAGGGAAGGAAGAGAGGCTGGAGGGCGCCCTCCTTGAGGTGCCTCGTCGGCTTATCATCCTTTCAATAATTATTATTACTAATTATTTAAATTTATTAATTTTTTATTTTATTTAAAAGTAAATAATTGTTCTCTATACATACTATATTAAATCCGGAGAATATTGACAAGATTTTAAGTTTTTATAATTTTTTATTTGATATTATTATTATTAATTTGCGAGATCTTTAGGTAAGAACCACCTAGTGTGGTTCATGTTCAGGACAAGATGAATAACCAGATCATGACATTAGATTAAATAGATGAAGAGAGATGTTTTCTAGTCGTTAGAATATAACAACTAGTTTTGACTAAAGAAGTTTCAATAATTAACAAACAATTTTTTTAATTAAAATGAAGTAATAGATGGAAATTAGTTGTAAATAAAGAATTAAATAAATTTTATTATTATTATTATTTTAATCAAAACGAAGGTCAATAATAATAAGGTCAAACTTAATTATTTTAAACAATAAAATTGAAA
>APFE030732006.1:3785-38503 GCA_000404065.3 Pinus taeda | reverse complement strand
AGTACATGTAAATTATATAGTCAGCTGTAATAACCAGATCAACAATAACAGAACATAACCCAGAACACCTTATCAACAAAAAAATTCAACCAACAGAAGATCTTAGAACAGATACGCAGTTTCTTTGTCACAATCCTGCGTTGCTACGCACTTCACCCTCTGATTCCCTGCGTACGACCGCAAAGCTCCTTCTACTGTGCTGCGTGACCACGCACTGCCCCTTTTTCTGATCTGTGTACAGTACGCACCCAAAAGCACTATCGCGCCGCGTACTGTAAGATAAGCACGCACCCAGAATAACTATCGCGTCGCGTATCTTACCAGCAGGTACGCACCCAAACGAATAAACGCGCCACGTGCTGCTACAGAAGAACCGCACCTGAACCACAGCTTCCCTGTGTACCCACGCACTGAACCTTAGTCACCTCTGCGTACCCACGCACTGTCTCTTCAAAGCCTCTGCGTATACCCGCACCTTTTCTTCGACGCCCCTGCGTACCCACGCACTGAATCTTCACTGCTTCTGCGTACCTCTGATTAGGGCTGAAATATAGTCAGATGCTCAGATCTGAACTTGCGCTCAAGAGATGCCCTTCACAGATTCGCTTCTAACTTCTCCTTTATAGATCAAGCAATTTAAACCGAGAACCCAATAAATCAGATCTTAAGATATTCAATCACTCAGAAGATGCACAAGCCAAATGATCTCCTTTGCTTTATATAGGCTAGTTCTTCCTCAAATCAAGGATCATGGTGCTCAATAAAAATAATAAAATAAACAATACCACGGACCAAAACCATGATAACCCAAAACTGTTGGCTAAGTACCATGAGAAACCCCACGTGTGGGCACTTAACTGCCTTGGAATGTATGCACTGGGGTACGCACCTCACGGATGGGTAATTCGCGTATTAGGACGCGGTCCCTGCATGGTATACCTGCGGGTACGCACCTCCTAAACTGTTCTCCTGCGTACTTCTTTATCAAAATGAGAGCCATGCCATGGGTGTTGCCATCAAGTACAACATCTGAAACATATACCAGAACCATAATGCCAACACCATTGAGTACTTCTAGGATTTATTTCGAGTCTACAAAATTATTGTACATATAAGGAGACCCTTTTTGGGCTTTTGAATCATGCAAATTGGTTTAGTGTTGAGTCAAATATGTATTATAGAACGTCCACACCATGTTGCTTTAAGATAAGATCAAGTCGGCCTAATGACCCATTCTACCCCACAAGAAGCCTACAAAAGGAAGGACTATAGATTAATTTGGAGAATCACTTCTCATTCTCTCTCTTCTAGGCATAAGTGCAAAAATATGTTTCCCCGGTAGAAGTGCGAAGTAGGAAGCTGGGAAAGTCTGTT
Organism: Pinus taeda; assembly: GCA_000404065.3. Taxonomy (NCBI): domain Eukaryota; kingdom Viridiplantae; phylum Streptophyta; class Pinopsida; order Pinales; family Pinaceae; genus Pinus; species Pinus taeda. Next base: position 37,129 of record APFE030732006.1, on the reverse strand, counting down.
GTTGAGAAGTCGAAGTGAATGCAAGTTTAGGGGATTCTAAGAGTCAAGGAAAATCAAAATTTTAGTGGTGGTTTATCTCTATTTCATGCTCTGCAATGGGAGAACAAAGTCTCCCAAGTTGGATTGTTGTTAGAAGTTGTGACCTGCCACAACTTGCTGCATAGTCATAGTTGCTGGAAAGAGATTAATTTTCTAGAGGCTGAATTGGTGTGGGGTAAAGGTTTTATTAATGTCTAGGGTGAAGAGTCTCAAAGAATAATATTGAGAGGAAGAATTAATTTATCTGGGTTTTCCCCTCGATGCTGGCTTTTCCCTAGCATGAGAATACATCTTCTATTCATTGTTTTATGTGTTACTGCTTTATGTAAGTGCTTGATGAAGAAAGAAGAAAAAAAGGCAAATCCATTCATAGGAACTATCTCAGGGAGGTAATACATCATATTCAAGGAAGATGTTTAATTCTATCAAGGGTGAAAAAAAACTTGAAGGAGCATTTAACTTCAGATCCTGGAAGAAGAGGAACGACCTAATCCTAAAAAATAACAAGGTGCTAGATTTGGTAAAAGGAAATGTCAAGAAGCCAACTAAAGAAGCCAGTGACACTGACAAGGAGAAATTTAGGGATATAGAATTGGTGGCTATGAATCTAATGGTAGAAGGGATAAAAGAAAATATTGTCCCATTATTAGTTGACATCAGTCATGCTCACGGGATGTATGAACCCTTGTCGAAGTTGGTCACTATTAAGAACATGTTGTTATTATGATACATGTGTAGTCCTTGATGGCAACTCATTTGTAACATATGGTAAATAGATGAATCCATAGGTCAGTTTAGAGGTGATAGAATTATGGAACCAAAAACGAGAGTGATGGGTCAAAGTTTTATAGATCAAAATCAGAAGGTTGATACAGGGAGATTGTTGGTGTTATGAAATAGGTGTTGTCCTTGTTAGCAACCTACGTGATGAGTTGTCCTTCATGAAAACCTATTTTATGAAATGGAATCCTAGTTAATAAGTTGTCTTTTGGTATACTTTTTAAAGGTATAAACAGGCTGTGTTTATAGATGTGAAAAAATTCATGGCAATTTTGTTTACAGATGTGACAGAATGCATGGCAGTTTAGAGGAATCAGTTAAGAGGAATAATAAAGTTCGAAGTTAAAGAACTATTTGTAGGTTATGTTAACCCAAGTCACATATACAAATGAGTTGAGTGCAACAAAGTAGCATATGGATTTTGCACCATGGTATTATAAATACCAGGGGTTCTTACCATGTTATTGGCCCATAGTAATGAGTTCAACAAAGAATATTGATCCCTTCAAAGAATACCAATGACATAACTATGGTTTTGATTCTGGGTATTGAAAAATGCTAAAACTATATAAGGAGTTGAAGATCAAAGTGTTATGGTGTGAAATCGATGAAAATATTATGAAAGGCTAGATCGAAAGAAAATACGCATGTTATGTGTTTTTGATTCTTTGCTTGATCTAAAATAAGTATGCACTTGAGAGTTTGATGATGGATGTGATCCAATAGATCTGAAATAATTATACATTAATGATGGATCAAGATCATGAGACCTAAAATGACTCTTAATTTTATGATCTACTCATGGATTGAATAAATATATGTAATGAAACATGTTTTTATCTTTGAATATTATGATTTGGGTCTTTCTGAAGCTCTAAAGAGCTACAAAATTTTAGGTCTAAATTTGTAGATCTATACATTCTTCAGTCTCAGGAAAAGCACATATACACACAGGTTTTCCTCTACAAAGTCGAATATGTAAAGTAAGGGTTTTTGTTCATAAATTATTGATCTATCTAATCAGTGTTGCAACTTCTCTTTTACCTATCAATGATGTCCTCATGATTGATCTAGGTTAAGTGATAATGTCTCAAGTAGATTTAATTGAAATATGAAATTGAATTTCAGTATTAATTGATTGGTGAATGTTAAAATTACTTACTGATTGTGATTGAACATTAGAGACAGTTCTGTGAATAGTTAAAAGTGTTGCAGTAGATCTGAGTATGACTCAGTATTATTTTTAGAATTGCAAGTTTTTAGTTTGTCGTATTTTAATATCTGTATCCGGGTTTCTCTACTGAAAAGTGTGTATGCATGCGAGTTGCCTTAAGTGAAGTAGAGTATGCATTTTGGAATTTGAATAATCAGGGCTATAATTAATTTTGTGTGTTGATGCAGTATTCTGAGCTCAATTATGTGTACTTGTTACTATGACCTAACTATTATAGTTGATTGATTGAATTTTGATTGAGTGTTGGTTGATTGGGTTTTGATCGAATGGTTGATTTAGTTGTATCATAAATTCATGATTGGGTGATTTAGGCATGTGAAAAGTTTTATTGATTGATTGATTCAGATGTGCTAGGAGTTTTAGTGATTGATTGATTCATATGTATCATAATTTTCAATGATTGATTGATTCAGTTGTGTCAGAAGTTCCAGTGATTGGTTGATTAAGAATTGATGATTGGTTTTCAATTATGTCAGAGACTGATGATTGCGTTTTAGTGATTGATTGATTCAAATGTGTTACAGATGGATGACTCTGTTACAATAATGAGTTACACCTTGATTTTTGATATTAAGCTTAAGTATTGATAATGGGTCTAGTTTGAAAATTTGGCAAAACGTGGCCTACAAGTTATGATGTATTCAAGCAGGTGGATCCAATGTGAAAATTTACGAAACATGGTCCATGGATGTTTTCGAGGGTTGGAGATTTCAGTGAGGAACTCAAAGATTCCTACCATTAGTAGATGGTGGTCAGATTGGGGGGTTGAAGCTCCCTTCTAGTAGCAGTTGGAGAACGAGTGAAGCTTGTAGCCTTCTGTAGGCTAGTAGCTATACTCGTATAAGCTTACACCAGTATAAGAACTAGGGGGTAGGAGCTCCCTTCCAGTAGGAGCTGGAGAATGATTGAAGGTTTTAGGCTTTTGAGGGTGAGTTCCTGTGTACTGGTATGGGTCTGCACCATTACAAGATTGTAAAAACATTTTTCTTTATATTAAAAATAAGGCAGAGACGACAACAACAGGTGGTTTTTTCCTGCATTGGGTTTCCACCATAAATCCTGATGTTCATTTGTGTTTCTTATGTGTGATGGTTTATTTTTCCCTTATAACACATGGTTATTGTTTATATAATGTTTAACAAATTACCAATGCACTAGCTAAAGACTAACATATGATAAACTAACTGAATCATAAGTTCACTAGATGTATGCTAGTTATCTTAATAACATGTGCGTGAACACTTGGGCTCCTTTCATTAAAGTCACATATAGAAATATGAATATGAAATGTCAAAAATTCTTGATTTGAAATTACTAATTCACCCCCCCATCAATATTTTTCCCAATAGTTGATATCAGAGCAGGTCCTTGGTAGAAGCTTGGTCGTTTGAAGGAGATCTGTCAAGAAAATGGGAAAAAAGAAAAAGAAGAAAGAAACTCAAACGAAGAAGAAATCTCAAGGAAACAATGACAGTATTAGAGACAATTGGCTATTAGGTGGAAGCAAATATTGAAATTCATAATCACCTCAGAATGAATATGAGCAAGCAAAATAATTATCAGGTACTGATTTTTGATCCTCTAGTGATACTTTTCTTTGTTCATGCAATATTGAATATAATGAATGTGACAGTGAAACAACTGAATTTTCTCTTATCGGTGAAGGTGAAAGAAATCTTATAGAGGTATAAGTTAAAAGGCTTGCAGATAAAATTAGAGATCAACAAGATCTATTTGATAAAAGGGAATGTTCCTACAAAGAAGAGATTACTAGTTTAAAAACTCAGTTGGAGGAAGGAAACAAAATAAGGAAACAGTAAAGGGAAAGGAATATTAATGTCAAAGGCTGCAGGATGAAGTAACATCATTGAGAAATCAAGTGAATGAAAATGATAGAACAACCAAGGAAATTAAAGAAAGAACCAGTTACTGTGAAGGTCTTGAAGCTGGGGTCATCTCTCTAAAAGTACACCTTGAAAATAAAATAAGCAGAATGAAAAACTACTTCAAGCATTTGAAGAACAAGAAAGCGATATTATCAAATTAAAACAAGTGGAAGAAGGAAGAAAAGTTTAAGAAATCATGAAGAAGCAATATTAGGTTGAGGTAAATATCATAAAAGGTACATTAGAAGAAAATGATAAACTTTTACAATTTCAAGATAGTACTAATATTTTGGATAATATTCTTAGTAGTCAAAGGTCTCCTACCATCAAATCTGGTCTCAATTTTCATGAAATTGTTAAAGGTGAATCCAACTTGCAAACTGAGTTAAGGATTTGTAATGCAAAATCTGAAATGCTCAACAAGGAGATAAGAAGTCAACCCCCTCAACATCCAAGGAAAGAAAGTATTCAAAGCAAATCATGTACTCCTACCTATACAAGTGCTAATCGATTCTTTCCTCTGATCAATAATGTTGAATGTTCTATATGTCATGATTTTGGACATGTTGCAACCATGTGCAAAAGTAGAATGTTTCACGTTGATAACCATCTCACAGAAAGATCATCAACTTCTAGATACTTTAAGGGGTATTGTTTTTCTTGCAATATGTTTTGGTCATAAATATTGATTGCTATAGAAGAAATATGAGACATATAAGACATTATGCTTGCCACAAGTTTGTGAATATAGGAAAAGGATGCAAGAACAAGTCTATGAATTTCCATAGAAAATTTGGTAAGCAACCAAATAAGAACATTGATATCAGAAAATCTGAAAAAGATAGATCCACCAATCAGAAATAAAAGGAAGATCAAATAAGGTGTGATCTTTCTCTCTGATCATTCAAAGACAAAGATTATATTGGATGTCCTCATCACATTACTGGAGATAAGAGTAGAATGGAGTCTCTGATGAAGAACCATCATTGTAATGATATTATTGGAACTCATGTTTCAGCAAAAGTTCTAGGACCAGGTACAATTAGACCAGACTCAGGGGAACTGAAACTATGAAATTTTAGTATTCCACTTTTTATACACAGATCTTATGAAGACAAGTCACATATATACGTGAGTTCGAAACTGCACAGTTGCGTATATGTTTGTTGGATGAATAAACAATGAGATAGACTCAAAAAAAGGGTCTTATATGGTTCAATCAATTATTAATTGTCTTTTTTGTTTTGATGATCGCTGATTGCAGTTTTTTGATGATATTTACAAGTTGTTGATTTCTTCACGTATAACTTGTTGATGATGATGCCTTGATGATCCTTACTGATGATTAGATCTGACAATGAACATTTGGCAGAAGTTCAGTGGGATAATTTCCTATGCTTATAATAATTCATTGTTGGAATTATGTTTTCTTTAGAATGCCTTGGTACATAATGTTGATTACATGGTGATCTTCATAAACTCATGGAGAAGAATAAAGCTTGAGTACACAACTTCATTATTTGACGCTGATAAGTATCACTCATTTATTTTATGTTGTTGTCATCATCCCTTCAAATATGCATAAATTTCATATGGTGAAGTTAGGGATGAGGATTCCTATAGTTCTTGGATCTCACATGGTTGAGGATCGCTGCTTTTGATGGTATCAAGGAACTTTGACAAATTATTGTGAGCTCATGTTTTTCCTTTCTCATTGATGAAAATCTAGATACATATCGCTATCTCTATGCTGGATACCTGGATGGTTACTTAAGTTGCATATTGGTAAATGATGTTGGTATACAATATACTCTCAAAATTTGGCCAAGAGAATGGAGTTATTGCAGGTTTCATGAAGACATGGCTATTTGGAGACATGGCTTACTTAGTCACATAACAATGAATACTTCTTACTTTATGATGATAGGCTCAGTTCTTACATATGTTGATTATTATGGTTGATGCTTATCAAATGTGGGATGTTAGAAAACTCCATAGTGATGATACGTGCTTGATATATTAAGGTATGAACATATTGTGATGATTTGATCGCTATGGTGCTTTCACATGTCTAGTTTTGTGAAGGTGTTGTGGCCACCAACAACCCCCCTCCTTCTTTAGTATTGGCAATAACATAAAACAAGTGGGGACCCTTAGTAAAAAATTCAATTTTTTTTTTTATATTATACACCTTAAAAATATATCGCATCGTGAGAAGATAGTAGAACATTTCTTTATGAGCACACTAAAAACTGTGAAAAAGTGACGCGAAATTCATCGCATCGCGTACATTAAGAAGCGTCCATAAATGAAGATCGTAAGAAATCTCCGATGGCCGATATACAACATCGCATGTCACAACATCGCATAAACAGTACACAATGATTTAACACAATCTGCGATCTTGCAGTAAACACAATGCTACGATGCTGCGATCTGCAATATCACAATCTTGACAAAATGCGATAACGCGATAACGTAATGCAAGTTGCAAAAATTTCCCATCACAAATTTTCCTCAGCTCAACTCAAGAAAAGCTGTCAGTAAGCCAAAAAATTGGATGCGCACCTTAAAGAAAATTAATGAATGTACGCCAAAGTGTTAATGAAGGACAATTTTGTGTCTGTCGAAGAGTCAGTTCACAATGGGTGGCATTATTTTATACATTCATAGAGCTTAGAGATTTCACGTCAATATTTATTGTCATTACTCTTTTCCTTTGCGTGGACTGCAGGAATGAAAAATAGGAAACATCTAAAGAAAAAGGGAAAGTGTTAACGCTCGGAGACAGAGAAGAGATGCCCTCATAAATGGATATCGCATGCAACGAAATCGCAGATTCCAGAACATTTCTGAACAGATGCTGACATCAATAGCCGACTCAACACTCAGGGTAAAAAGCTAACAAAAGCATCATGTTTACAAAAATCATGAAGCTTATACTCAGTAAAGGAAAAGGCGCTAAAGGCGAAAAAAGCACCAGAAAGGCCCGAATCAAAGAATGGAGGCAGTTTTCGATGCGTTAAGAAAATTGTTCAGAAAGCAAGGTCCCTAACTTGCTTAGTCATTTGCAACTGCAGAAATGAAGATAGCAAAGGCATCAGCAATTTGAGGGAAATTTTGGTCATTACCAAGTATATACGCAGTTTATTCACCCAACCAGAGGATGATTCCCAAAAAATATCTTCTAGTTTACTAAAAAATGGTGCTAGCGCTTGCCATTTTTGTTTTCTTAACTCAAACAAAAGTGGAAGGCAATCATCCGACTCTTCCTAGGCAAATGTTGAATTCTTGCAACATTAAGAAGCGAAAGCAGAAATAGGTAGGAATTATATTCGATTTTTAGAAATAAGTTTGCTTAGAAAAAGGGCGGTCATTTAAACCGTATCCCAAATTTATGTAATTAAGTTATTTAGTTAGCAGTATTTAAACCCTTCTCATGCATTTAGAGAAGGGTCCAGAAATTTGTCAAAAACTTGTCCTCAGAACATGCACTTTTGCACCCTCAGAGAGGTTTTGATGAATGAACGGATCAAGATTTATTGATGTTTGCATTTGGTATCTGCTACTAATGTTGCACTTCTGTACACTTAGTAGATATTAGAACAAGGAGAGATAAATCATTGTTGCTTCAAGCTTATGAGTAGGACCAGTCATAAATGGTACTTTTATATCTTGACCATTTCTGCTTATATTCTTAAAGCAATATATAGTTTTTAGTTGTTTATATGTTATTACATGAATGTTTGTGTTACCATTTGGAACTTTTGTACGGTGGAGCCATTTATTTATGTTTAATGTGTGAATAACTTATTATGTGATATGTTGTTCACAACTGTTTTGCCTAACTTTTTATGCAAAGTGGTTCATCTTAATTGGTTTCCATTCTTATAATCGTTGAATGATCTTTATTACCAGTTATTATTTGAAATCTCTTTAGATCGCATAATAGAAGAATTACATCCTGGGTTAGCATAGAGTAGATGTGTTGTTTTCATTAGATTACTATAGCATAGAGTTAGATTAAAGTAGTTTAGATAAAAAAGTTTAGATCATCAACATCCAATTGTGCACACACACACCCTTAGATTGGGAAACTGGTCCCATTATCCCTAGTTGGGCCCGCTATACCAAACGAATAAGGAGCTACCAACCAAGGTCCGGACAGGGTGGGTATCCCCCTTGTTGTCGGCCCGATCTTCGGGGCTTCAACAGAAGGTATAGGAATCACTGCTTGGAGATATGGCATATGCTTAATTGATTCATGAAAGACTAAGTTTTTGATGAACATGAGTTTTTCCTTTCTACTAAGGAAAAGGAACAAGTTGATCTTGATAAGGTCAAGAGGATGAGTTGATATCTATATCTGGCATACTTAATCACGGGTTGATGATATTAAAACTACATTGTCTTATCTTGTGAATTGATGATGGACATATACATGTTGTTTTTCTTGATTATGCTCACAGATGCTTATGGTGCAGATCACATATGGTGTATGATAGTTGTCGATAACTATCATGATATTGTTTAGATATTTGGTCTTTGTTATAAATCTCATGTATATCATATTATGTAAAGGTCATGAAAATACCTATGATGTAATAATTGTCATATTCAGTAATGTATGGACTTTTGAGGTCATGTCAAATATGTTAGCCCACTTGGTTGTGTGGTTTGTTCAAATATGTATCCCCAATTACTTAGGTTATTGATTCCATGGTGATAGAAAGGTCATACTCAGTTGAGTCATGTACTTAATTTTACATCCATGAGATATTTTAGCATGTGCTCAGGGGTAGCTCGACCAGAGAATTCATCACGTGCTCACGGGGAGCATGATCAGTGTTAATATTGAACAGTTCAGATATGGAAGTCTTCATTTAACATTGGTCAGCCCTTTTGATGCAAGAGCATCCAACTTAGAAAAATCATTGCATTTTAGTAAGAATAGGGTCTTGTGTTTCAAGGGACCTAATTCCCTAAAGAGGGATTAATTATTTATTTTCCTATGCTTTTATAAGGGTTGTATAATGGTGAGGATATTGTAATGAAATCTTCTTGTTAAGAGAGATTTCAAGAATAGTGTGTGAATTAAAGGAACTAGGAGTTAGTTTCATGATTTTAGGGATTAGATTAGGATATTTGGGATTTAGATGAAATTGTTCAGGATATGAACCAAAATTGGTCAACATAATCCTTTGGGATATAATTTGTAAGCCTCCAAGGCTAAAAAGAGAGTTAGCTAGTAAGAGAGTTAGCAGATAGGTGGGTTGGATTGTTATCATATGTGCATCGAAACGAGAAAGGGCCACTGATACAGACCATGTAAAGGTAGATTAGGCCAAAGCTAGATTGTAAAACATATTTTTGTTTCTATCTATCCATTTGTTTAATGAATGAGGAAATTGAATTCATTGTGACTATGTGTGTCATTCCTTTTATGTGTTGAGTGATCCGTAATTGTGAGTTTATGGTTTCTGTGTGGTAAACCATGCTGAATGATTTCGAGTTGAATTTCTGAAAGTCTTTCTCAGTGACAAAATACTTACCCTCTAGGTAGAATCTATGTGATTGCAATTTGGATTTAATAGATGTATGTACAGGTCAAGTAAAGAATGAATTACGAAATCTAGAAGAAGGGAAATAATACAGAGAGTATTATGTATTCCAGTTCGAAGTGGTGTTAAAGAAATAGAGGTATAGCTACAACACAGAGTAAAGGAATCAGATAAGTCTCGACACACTATTTCTAAGTAGAGAAAGGAGTTATAGAGTTGAACTTGGTAACAATTCGGTCTGGAGGTGAAAAGTAAATTTAGTGGAAGTGCCAAGTTTAGTGGAAGAGTGGAACCACGATGAAATGAAATTGTGATTAAGCGGATTTTATAGTGAGCAGAATCTTGAGTAGAAGAATAGATCTGGATCAATAGATCGATAGATCTATTAGATCGATGGTGATCAGAAACTGTGGGGGATAGGAGTGCACGGATGTCTTGATCATGGTTAAAGCCCCACACTAAATCCTGGTCGTCGATCTCATTTTCAAATGCTTACATCACAGTGAACTATGGGGGTTCAGCTGTTTGGTAATCCATGTGCTAGTTGAAGACCCATAGGCCTTAGATTTGATAACCTCGTATATCCAACAGATATTGCATCATAAAGTGATCAAACGTTAATCTCAAAATGGACCCGAACATTTATATATTAAGGATTTATAATCCTTATCGGCTCCGTAAGGGCGAGTAACCTTCGTGCAAGATTCTAGTACGATATTGCCACTAACCGTTAGATCATGCATGCTTTGATCAAATGGTGGATGATCGTTGATTAGTTTCGCATCACAATATTTCATGAGTGGCTGAACCTTGGCCTTAAGAAATTGTGATTTACGATGTGCGATGCTCGAGGGTATCATCAACCATCGGATTGAAAGGTGCGATCAATGGTGGAGATTGAAGCCAATAAGTCTTAGGACTGAGCGGACCTGAGAAGTTTATGTATGCAAGTTTATTTTACTTGAGGTCTAGTTGTGCTTATCACATATCGCATGTGAAAAGAGGAGCCTTAGCAATGCAATGAAGAGTCACATGTTGGTGTGATCCACGATATTGTGATGGAATTCTGTGAAAGAAACTTCGACTAGAGGAATGAGATCATTGCACAATAGAAAAATTAACAAATTGTTATGGGGTCATAACCCACAGGCTCAGGGATGTGAAAAGTTGCAGTTTTGCTGCATCAAAGTGGTATCAGAGCTAGAATAGGTAAAGTTTTTTAAGAAACTCAGAGCAAGAATGAAACAGTGAAAGAAAAATCAGTGAAGGAGTAATTGTTGTTGACAGTTAGGGCTTCACGAAGATGAAGCTAGGAGATTGAAAGAAAGAATCTGATTCTAAATCTGATTGACAATAGCTGGATTTTGAAAATTTGCGTAGTAACAAATTTGCAAGAGCGGTGAGATCTTGAAGACAGGTGATGGTATGCAATTTTGTTTAATGATTACCAAAAATTGAATGAGTGAAAATTTGGAGCAGGATTACAATAGTTAAATTGTAAAAGGGACTTTTGTAAGTTCTTGAAGAGTGGGAGAGTTTGAAGATACCACTGAAGGCTGGATAAAAGAAAAATCCATTCAAATTGCAGGTGAATGAGGGGACAAGATAAGATAGAGATCTTGAAGGTGAGATGATATGTTTTTATTTTAATTTTATTTGAAAATTGGAGAGTTTGTGGTACTTATATTGATGCACAGGTAGCATCATAAGAAGGTGAGAACATTGCATCAACTTGGAGCAACGAGTGCTCAGTTGGTTCTAGAGGAAAGAACCGGAATAATGCTAACAAACTGAGCTCAGAGGATAGAAGCTTAGTGAATAATATTTAGCAAGAAGGAGACTTGTTACTGCAGAGGTATTATTGAAACTCACAAGAAGATGATAAGGGAAATTTCACAAAAGACGCGGGTAGAATTTCTAGGGAATGAAGGAAACTGGTAAGAGTTTCTAAGTGAAAGAAGAGGTGGTCAAAACCAAGTATTTCATTGTGAGAGGATAGTGGTGTTATTATAAGTGCATATGAGTTAAAGCATAGAAGGAGTAGAGGAAAAATGCTCAAGGAGTTCCCAGAAAGAGGACCAGTACTTGCCAAAAGACCAAGTATAGAGGAAGGCTTGCTGAGGCAAGTGGCAGCAGGGAAGACTTGTTGCTGCAGAGGCTTGTGCAACTCATAGTTAAGTGAGAGGAACTCATAGAGATGGAAAGGATGATGACTAGTGACAGTCATAGCAGAGGTTCTCAAAGAGACCATAGCATAGAATAAAAGAAGAAAGATGCTAAGGAAAATGGCATGAGAATGAGTGATGAAAAATATGATAAATAAATGGCTGAGCTAGTAGTTCAGCTTGAACTATTAATGGAAATGTTGCAGAGAAATGAGAAGGAACATAAATATGGTTATGTCATGAGAAAAAAAGTGAAGCTGTAGAGGCTACAAGAGAAGAGGAATCAAAAAGAAAATATGTAGTTAATACAGGAGCTGAGGGAGCTTGAACAGATTATAGATGTCAAATTGATCACAGAGAAGCTCAAAAAAGTTGAGCTACAGCAAAAGGAAAATGTTAGAGAAGGTGTTGAAGTTCTGGTATGTGAACCAGAACATGGACCATTACTTTTTGAAAGTAATTAAGAGACAGAGGAGTTGAATGATAGGAATGATTTAGAGAAGCTAGAAGACTCGATGGTTGAAGCATCAAATGAGACCATAAGGTCTTGTGTTTTTAAAACTGATAATTTGTGTATGCTTGCAAGTTTGGAAGAAAATAGGCAGTGTTTTAAAGTTGTCAAAAACATGGAAGAATACCTTCCAGAAGATGAATGTTTTGAAGTAGAATATGACAGTGAGATTGGAGAAGAAACAATTCACTACAGTGAACAAGCGCAGAGAGGCATCATTAAAATAGATGGTGTGGAAAAGAGACTTGCTGACAGTCTCCAGAATTCCTTGAGTTTGAATTACCATACTAATCTGATGACGGAGGAGTTAAAGGAACGATCAGAGAAACATACTGAAAGGTTGCGAGAGGAAGAAGAGGCACAAAGGCCTTATATTTTTTATTTTGATAATTGTCTTATGATTGCAGATTTTGTTGTAGAAACTGGAACATATTTGGCACAGATGGACAACCAAATGAAAGAAGAAGAGAAAAAACATCTACTTAGACATGTTAAGGAAGATTTAGCAGAGGAAGAAGGACCATCTAATGGTTGGTCAATAGCAAATGAAGAAATTGGAGATTGTGTAAAATTTCCAAATTTTACTCCAAGTAAAATCATTGAGTTATATATAGAGAGTTAGACCTTCAAAGGAGAAAGCTAGAACAATAGAGGATAAATATCGAGAGTAAATTATTGATGAAGGATGACAAAGAAATTGTCATAAATGACAGTCAAGAAGAAGTTGGCAGGTGCAGTAAATAGAAGCAGAAAATTGTCTTGAACGACAATATGGCAGCAATTGAAAAGGTGCAAGACAATAGTGAACAAGAGGGTAACAATGTAAGGGTGGCAGTCAAAATGAAAATTCAACAATTAAGAGTTGAAGGAAACCAGCAGACAGAGGATATATTGGATAAAGAAATTGGGTTGATAAGAAGGTTATAATGAAAGTGTATTAGAAGAAGAGAACAACAAGAAAGGAAAGAAGCAACAACAAGAGGAAGAAAACAACAAATTATGAAATCATGGCAAGTGGAGCATTGGAGCATAAGGCATGGAGACTTGAAGAACATCAGCAGACAACAACAACAATAGAACAACTAACAAGCAAAGACAGATTACAAAATAAAGTCTGCGATCCAGGAGGAATCAATTATCCAGACTTATGACCAGGAGGTCATAAATTTTCTTACCTTGGGAGTCTGATGCAGGACCATATTGATTAGAAAAACCATTGCATTTTAGTAAGCATAGGGTCTTGTGTTTCAAGGGACTTGATTCCCTAATTATTTATTTTCCTATGTTTTTATGAGGGTTGTATAATAGTGAGGATATTGTAATAAAATCTTCTTTTTAAGAGAGATTTCAAGAATAGTGTGTGAGTTAGAGGAACTAGGAGTTAGTTTCACAATTTTAGGGATAAGATTAGGATATTTAGGATTAAGGTGAAATTATTCAGGATCTTAACCAAAATTGGTTAACAGAATCCTTTTGGGTATAACATGTAAGCCTCGAAGGATAAAAAGAGAGTTAGTTAGTGAGAGAGTTAACAAACAGGAGGGTTGGATTGTGAGCCTACGGGCATTGAAACGAGAAAGGGGCCACTGATACAGGCCATGTAAAGGCAGATCAGGCCAAAGCTAGACTGTAAAACAGATTTTTGTTTGTATCTGTACATTTGTCTAATGAATGAGGAAATTGAATTCATTGTGACTGTGTGTGTCATTCCTTTTATGTGCCGAGTGATCCATAATTGTGAGTTTATGGTTTCTGTGTCATAAACCTTGATGAATGAATTCAAGTTGAATTTTTCAAAGTCTTTCTGAGGGAAAAAAGACTTACCATCTGGGTAGAATCTGTGTGATTCCAGTTTGGATTTAATAGATGTATGTACAGGTCAAGTAAAGAATGAATTACAAAATCTAGAAGAAGGGAAATCATACAGAGAGTATTATGTATTCCTGTTCGAAGTGGTGTTAAAGAAACAGAGGTATAGTTGAAGGAAAAGTAAAGAAATCAGATAAGTATCGACACACTGTTTCTAAGTTGAGAAAGGAGTTGGCAGAGTTGACCATGGTAAAAAGTCGATCTAAAGGTGAGAAGGAAATTTAGTGGAAGCGGCAAGTTTAGTGGAAGAGTGGAACCACGATGAAATGAAATTGTGATTAAATATATTTTAGAGTGAGCAAAATATTGAGCGGAGGAATAGATTTGGATCGTTAGATCGACGATAATCAACAACTCTTGGGGGTAGGAGTGTATGGATGTCTTCATCATGGTGGAAGCCTCGCACTAAATTCTAGTCGTTGATCTCATTTTCAAATGCTTATGTCATAGCCAACTGTGGAGTTACGCTATTTGGTAATCCATGTGCTAGTTGAAGACCTGCAGGTTATAGATTTGATGACCTCTTATATCCAACGGATGTTGGGTCATAAAGTGATCAAACGTTAATCTTAGAAATAGACCCGAACATTTATAGATTAAGGATTTATAATCCTTATCGGCTCCGTAAGGGTGAGTAACGTCGTGCAAGATTCTCGTGCAATATCACTACTGACCATTAGATCAAGCGTTCTTTGATCAAATGGTGGAGTATCGTTGATTAGTTTCGCATCACAATATTTCATGAGTGGATGAACCTTGGCCTTAAGAAACTATGATTTGTGATGTGCAATGCTCAGGGGTATCATCAACCATCACATTGGAAGGTGCCATCGACGGTGGAGATTGAAGCCGATAAGGTTTGGGGCTGAGCAGACTCGAGAAGCTTATGGACGCAGGTTTATTTTATTTCTGGTTCGGTTGTTCTTATCACATATCACATGGGAAAATAGGAGTCTTAGGAATGCGATGAAGAGTCACATGTTGATGTGATCCGCAATATTGCAATGGACTTCTGTGAAGGAAACTTCAGCTAGAGGGAAAAGATCATTGCACAATAGAAAATTGAAAAACTATTGTGGGCTCATAACCCACGGGTTCGGGGATGTGAAAAGTTGTAGCTTTGCTGCATCACCTTTGCCCTTGATGTCAAAGGGGGAGAGTAGCTTCGTGTTTGAAGAGTATCTTGATGTTTTGAAAATATTGGTGCTTGGCTGGATGTTATTTATAGGTTGTGTTGACCAATCACCAAATGGTCTCCATCAAGTCCAAAGGGGAAGATTGTTGGCATTATGATACATGTGTTGTCCTTGATAGAAACTAACTTGTAACATAGGGTAACTAGATGTATCCATAGGCCAGTTATGCAGTTATAGAATGATGGAACAGAATACCAAAATGATGGGTCAAAGGTTTACAAATTAGAATCAAAAGTTTGATACAGGGAGATTGTTGGCATTATGAATTAGGTTTTGTCCTTGTTATCAACCTACCTGATGAGTTGTCCTTGATGACAACCTATTTGATGAAATGGAATCGTGTTGGTAAGTTATCTTTTGATATAATTTTTAAAGGTATAAAGAAGATGTATCTACAAATGTGACAAAATGCATGGTAGTTGTGTTTACAAATGAGACAAAATGCACAACATTTTAGATGAATATGTTCAGAGGAATGATAAAGCTAGAAGTTCAAGAACTATATGTGGGTTTTGGTAAGGCAAGTCACATATGCACGTGAGTTCAGTGTGACAAAGTAATGTATTCCTTTTACACAATGGTATTCTAGATACCAGGGGTCCTTTCCATGGTATTGGCCCATAGTAATGAGTGCAACAAATAATATTGATCCCATCAAAGAATACTAATGGAATAACTATGGTTTTGACCCAAGGTATTGAAAAAGGCTAAAACTATATAAGGAGGTGACAATCAAATTTCTATGGTGTACAAGTGATGGAAATATTATGAAAGGATAGGTCAGAAGAAGATATGTATTTATGGGTTTTTGATTCTTTGCTTGATCTAAATTAAGTATGAACTTGAGAGTTTGATGATGGATGGGATCCAATAGATCTGAAATAATTATGCACGAATGATGGATCAGGATTATGAGACCTGAAATGACTCTTCATTGTATGATATTCTCATGGATTGACTAGACCTATGTACTAATGCATGTTTTAAGCTCAGAATATTACAATCTAGGTCTTTCTGAAGTTATGAAGAGGTGCACAATTTAAGGTCAAAATTTGTAGATCTATACGGTCGTTGGTAGCGGGAAAAGTGCACATACACACAGGTTGGCCTCTACAAAGTAGTGTATACAAAGTAAGGGTTTATGTTCATAAATGACTGATCAATATGATCAATGTCGCTACTTCTCTATTGTTTATCAATGATGTCCTCATGATTGATCTAGGTTAATGTTTGAAGTAGATCTGATTGAATGATGAAGTTGAATTAGGGTATTAATTGATTGGTGAATGTTAAGATTACTTACTATTTGTGATCGAATATTAGAGATAGTTTTATGATTTGCTAAGAGTGTTGAAGTAGATCTGGTTATGACTCAGTATTCTGTTTAGAATTGCAAGTTCTCAGTTTTCTATATTTTAAGGTCTGTACGCGTGTTTCTCTACTGAAAAGTGCGTATGCACACGGGTTGACTTAAGTGAAGTAGTGTATGCATTTTGGCATTTGAATAATGAGGACTACAATTAATTATGTGCTTTAATGTAATATTTTGGGTTACTGTGATCTGACTATTGCAATTGATTTCTTGAATTTTGATTAAGTGTCGGTTGATTGGGTTTTGAGTGAATGGTTAATTCAGTTGTATCATAAATTCATGAATGGGTGATTTAGTTGTGTCAGAGGTTTTAGTGATTGATTGATTTAGGTGTGTAAAAAGTTTCAATGATTCATTAATTTAGGTGTGTCATAAATTTGAGTGGTTGATTGATTCATATGTGTCAGGAGTTTTAGTGATTGATTGATTAAGTTGTGTCAGAAGTTCTAGTGATTGGTTGATTCAGAAATTGATGATTGGTTTCAGTTCTTTCTGAGATTGATGATTGGGTTTCAATGATTGATATATTCAAATGTGTCAGAGATGGATGATTGCATTACAGTGATGAGTTACAGTTTGATTTTTGATATTGAGCTTAAGTATTGATAATGGGTCCAGTGTGAAAGTTTTACGAAAAGTGGCCATCAAGTTATGATGTGTTGAAATAGTTGTATTTAGTGCGAAAATTTATGAAACATGGTCAATGGATGTTGTTGAGGGTTGCAGCTTTCAGTGAGGAAGTCAGAGCTTCCTTCCAACAGTAGTTGGTGAATAGATCAAGGAGTTGAAGATTCCTTCTAGTAGAAGCTGGAGAACAAGTGCAGGATGTAGCTTTTTATAGGTTGGTGCCTATGTAATAGTACAAGTTTATGCCAGTACAAGAACCACAGGGTAGGAGCTCCCTTGTAATAGGAGATAAATAATGAGTGAAGGTTTTAGCCTTCTCTAGTTGGGTGCTTGTGTACTACTATGAGTCTACACCAGTACAAAATTGTAAAAAGATTTTTCTTTATGTTAGAAAGAGGACAAAGACAAGAGCAACAGGTGGTTTTATTCAGAATTAGGTTTCCACCTTAAATCTTGGTGTTCATGTGTGTTGGTTAGTGTGATGGTTTATTTTTTTCTTATAGCACATGGTTACTCTTTATCTAATATTTAATAAAGTATCGATGGACTGGATAAAGACCAACATGTGATGGATTAACTAAATCATAATTTCATTGGATGTATGCTAGTTGTCTTAAGAATAGTCACGTACACATGTGAGTTCCTTTCAATAAAGTCCCGCCCTCCTTTCAATATTTACCCCAATAGGACATTGGTCAAGTAGGAAGTTTAAAGAATGAGTTGAGAAATACAAATATGACGAAAGAAGATACTATTGCAACTTTCTTTGTAAATATAGCTAGACTCAAGGATAATCTTTTCGCTATCGATGATATTATTCCAGAAAAAGAATTGGTTATCACTACTATATTATAATTTCCACGCTCTTGGAGTGATTTTTCTTTATGTCTCAATAGTTGGAAGGTAGCTCCCACCTTCAAAGAATTATATACTGCATGTAGTTAAGAAGAATTAAGGATCTCAATGGTTTCCAAGCATGAAGAAGTATCAAATGCTCATGTTTCTCATCACAAAGAAAATAGATTAAAGGGATGAAGGAATAATGTTGAAATTTCTTAGAGAGAGTGCTATCAATGTCATAAGAAAGGTCACTACAAGAGTGTTTGCCCCGAGAATCCAAGGAATAAAAAGAGAGGAAGAGATTAAGTCAACCTTGTTGAAGAAGGAGATTCAATGAAAGTCAAGCCTGAAGAATCTCACATTAGGGACTTACATTATTAAGTCATTTTCTTTACATAACTTGTTTTTATATGTTTTATAATTTAGAGGTTTTTAACATATCTTTGGAAAATACATTTTTGTATTGCTTTAGGTTTGTAGGTTTCCCTCAAGTGCTCGCGGGAGCTCCCAACAAACTCCCAAATATAACTATCTCATGTTTTTTCATTTTTGGATTCATGTACTAATTTAGTTTCGACTATATTAAAGTACTAATCACCTTTCTCCCTCTATTGTCTTAGTTAAGAAAAACATCTATAAAGAGGAGGATCTCTTAAGACAAGGTTAGCCAATAAACAAAGGTATGCTTTAAATACATTGATTGGATTATTCATTTGATTATCTATTACTAATTCTGTCATGACTAACTGTATTGAATCCTAGTGTTTCTTGTTTGGGTGATTCATCTCTTGGTAAATATACCCACCCCACTCATATTCTTTATTGACTATGTAGAAGCCTAGATAGGTTCTGGAAAACCCTAATTGAAGGGCATGCTAATGGTAATGTCTAAAATCCTAAGCTTCTTATGGATATTATGAAATGCTAGTTGAAGCATTATTGATGATTTCTTTTTTGGGATTTTGATGTGTTCTGGAAATCCTAACTTGTTACGGTTGAATCATGAGATCTAAAATCCCGAACCTTTGAATTTTTAGTAATGTTGGGTTTTCTATGTTTCTACATTAGAAACACTAGCTCATTGGGGTTTGGCGGAATATTTGAGGAACATCCTTACATTTTCTTTAAAATGTTTTCTTTGGTATATGTGTGTTTGTCTAATCAAACCCTAGTGTAATTAATATGATTGTGTGTCTAACTCTTTCTTAATATTATTATGAAGTTGGGTTTGGCTAACACATTATATGAAATGTATGTTTCATGATGATGAGATCTAGGCATATAGAGATATGTCCTTTTGGTTGAATCCATAGCTTTGTCTACGTCATATGTCTTAATGTTATTCCACATATGATATGCTTATCTATGGTTATGAATTCCTCGATATGTTTGTTGACCTAGTCGTTGATGGTCATGAGTTTTAGGATTTAATGGAAGTCCTTGTCTAAGATTCTAGGATGATGATATTCGGAAATCTAGGGTATTGTGGCTAAACTGTAGTGAAGTTAAAATTTCTAGTATGTGAGATTGTGAAAATGGAATTCTAAGGTTTTGCAATTAAACCTTACTCAAAGTAAAATCTCTAGAATATGATGATTTGAGATTTTTATAAGATTGTTGAATTTGTGAAAATGAAAATCTAGGGTATGCAAGTAACCTTAGTAGTAGTTGGTCATGCTAATAACTGATTGATGGTTGATTGAAAATATAGGGGCTTCGAATTAACCCCAGTGGAATTTGGTCAGCTTGATCACTAAGATGTGATTGACTTCGATTTATTTGTTTGTATGAAATCTAGCATTTGTATAAATTCCTAGTGAGAAGTCTAACATATGAAATATTGTCGAGAAATTTGTAGATTTATTTGTGAAATTGTTTCTAAGGTTTTCTATAGGTCGTAGTAAAGTATGTCATGCCTTTAGAAGACATAATGAAACCCTGTATGGAATAAGTATTATTATGTATTATTCTAGGGTGTATGAAAATGTCCCATGCAAGATGTTGAAGAGTATATGTCTCTTGTTTGTAATTAGGTTTGGGTATCTAATATATGTATAAAATGCTTCCATGATACTAATATGGCTAACATAGTGCTTCTATAGTTTTGGTTGTACTTGCTGTCTAACATTTGGAGGTACATAATCTTCAGCTTCATGAACATGTTCGATGTAACAATCAATTTGTATTGGTACAAATCCTCAACTTGTTGAAAATGTGATGTGCATGATGGGAAGGATGATAACTCTAATGAAATGCTTGGAAGCCATGAAAATATTCTGCTACGTTGAAAAATAAAAGTTGATCTCCCAAAGGAAGCATAAATAGAAGTGATCATAATCTTGATTAGGGACCAAAATTTGATAAACAATAAATTTTTCTAGGATCACTCGAAACCTAAACGACTGCATCCATCTCAGCAATACGATCCCAATGCAACTCATTTTGTTCAAAATAGAGTTTGTATGAGGAAGTTAGAGCCTGCTCACTATTTCAACAAAACAAAAACAAAAAAAATTCAGGTGCTGCCAAGTCAGCAGCCTGTACTTCTGATGTGGTAGGTGATTGTGCAAGGGTCAACATCGATCAATGCCCAATGAGGGCTTGCTAAGTTTCATGATTTGATTGTCTAATAGGTTGGTGATGTCGCGCTTTTTGAGTGGTTAAAGGTGGACCAATTAGAAAATGCCAGGTGGAAAGCCCAGAGACTGCCACGTGGCACACCCCAAAGGTCAAATGTCTAAGGTGCATTTGATCAAAATGGGCTTTCCACATGGCACATACCGAAGGTCAAATGTCTAAGGTGTGTTGGATCATAATTTTATGGAGGCACTGGGGTTCAACCCTACGACCTCTGCTCCACAAACCACATGCATTATCAACTGTGCTACCCATTAGTTCTTGTCATATTGTGTAAAATGTGCACTTTTAAAGGTTAAGTGCGAAGGTTTATGGGTTAACCACCAGTGGTTATCGCTAATAGTTTAATGCGCATGTGACCACTACAACATTTAACCAAAAGAGATTTACCATAAATGGTGACTAACACTAATTAACTGAACTTAAGCACTAATTAAACATGCTTTACAATTGGCAGAGATTTTGGTGCATTCTGCGAAATCGGAAACTGCACCCAAATTTAGCAGGATTAACAAAAGTTTTCTAGATTTGGAGGAGATTCCTAGCGAAAATTTAAAAATACCATAACTTCATGGAATTTCGACCAATTTTGGCAAATGAATACTTAATTCTGGATTTTTTACAGCTTCTGAAGCTAATAGAACAAGTTTCAGAGGCAACAGAGTACTTCTACAAGTGATGTTTCCACAGGGAAGTTCATGGAAGCCTAGGGCCACCAAAGAAGAAGGTCATGCCAAGATCAACAACAGTCAATTTACAGAGATGTAATAGTCAATTTTGTGGTTTTTTGGTCCTATGAACCCAATGGTAAACTTTTCAAAGTCACCGGAGTTTACTAGAAGTTTGTAATCATATATTTGACCAAATAATTCCAAGAGATCCTAGCCATTGAAGGATGTCCAAGGAGATGTAGACCAAGAGGATAGTGTGAACTTATTTATCAGTTGTGTCTATGATTTTTCTATGTATTTTGTCTACAATTTTATTTTTTGTTCATGTCTTTTAATAAACTGATTAACTCATTAAATCATACTATAAAGAAATATGAAACTTGACACTTAAATTCTTGTACACCTTGTTAAAATAAGACAATCCTAAACATATTTTAACTGATGAGGGAGATTGCATAGCATTAACAAGTTTTCCCAAGATTTCAGATCAGGTTGGTATCATAGCACTTGTTATCTCATCTCAACCTTGAGATGGTTTTCCAAGGTTAGCTAGAGAATTAGCTATTGGTTTTGAAATTGTGCAAGGATCATTTAACTGTGTGCAAGTTTTTGTGTACAAGTTGAAGCAAAGAGAATCTCAAGATTGAGAGCTTGATTCTCAAAACATAGTAAAAAAGTTTGTGATTGTTGTGAATCTTTTTAGTTAATTACATTTGCGATGGAATCTTCAATAACTGATGTTTCTAGTCCATCTTCCTTAGGAAGACTCTTTGATGAAGAGATGTTGCAGGAGTTTGTCATCATGAGAGATATGGTGCAAGAGGTGTATGAAGATATTAAGTATAACAATATAATTCAAGAGTAGTTGATGTCCATGAAGGAGGAGAAGAAAGAACTTCCTGAAAATATGCATGAGGTGGACATTCAACTCCATGTTGCAAAGGAAACCCTAACCATGTATATGCATGAACATGAGGTATTAAGTTCAAGTTTATCTTCAATTTACTCTCAAAATTAATGTTTTTGTGCTTTTGAAAGACACAATAGAGGAATAGGATCCAAATTGTTGATGAATATGGGCTATGAAGGTAGAGGGTTAGGAAAACATGCACAAGGCATAGTTGAGCCAATTGTTGTTGAGGAAAGGCCGAGGTATTTGGTTCTTTCTTATGGGAAACACGATGGAAAATGCTCCAAAGCCAAGGAGGCACGTGAAGGTGTTCCAAGAAGGAATTTTGTTTTAATTTCATCACCTCAATCTTGTAAAGTCTGTGTTCATGAAGAATGCAAATGTTTTATACCCACTTTGCAAGAAAATCTCATAAGCATGCAAACAATGGTTTCAATGAACAATAGGATGTTGAAAGATCTAAGGTTATTATCACCGTTGTTGGTATTCCAAAGAGAACTATTACCTCTTCAAATTCATCTCCTCAATAAGGTGACAATGGTGAATGTGCAAGGTATAAATATTCCTTTAATCAAGTTTCTTTTGATTATGTTAGACATGGTAAATCTTCATGTAATAATTCGAGAAAAAGTTCATGTTCCTTTTATGATTTGGATAACCATAATGTTTCAAGATGTTGGAAGGAAATGACCGCATACAGGAAACTTTCAAAGCAAAACTGACAAAAAGAAAAAGGTCCATTGGACAAGGCAACCCATGTTGAAAAGAAGATGCAACTATCTTGCACTGATTGTGATAAGCAAGGTCATATCATAGACAATTGTTTGAATTTTCATCCAATAAATCGCCCATGACATTTGAAGAAGGTGGAGAGAGACTTTGGCAAGGATGGAAAATGAGATTACATAATTTATGTGGGTCAAGATGATTCACAAGATGATGTGCAGCTGTAAGAATCACCATTGAAATGGTTTGGTAAGAGATGGTTTGATTTCTTATCTAAGTAAGGCTTGCATTTCTTTTGTTGATAGATGCAATTATTTTCCTTAAAAATGCATTTCTTTGCATTATGAATGCATTACTTTTCTGTTGAAAGTATGCTGCAACTTGTAGGAAGCAAGATGTTGAAAGTGGAGTTCTGTTTAACTCATTAAAATGCAGCCAAGAAGGCAATTTGTTCTTACAAGTTTGTATGTGAATGCGTTTCTTTTGAAAGCATTCTTTTTGTTGCATAATTTCTCCATGAAGGTGTGTGAAAGTTGGGTATGTTAGTCACTTCATTTGCACCAAATTTATAAATTCTTGGTGTTGCATAATTTCGCCAAGAAGGTGTGTGAAAGTTGGGTATGTTACTCACTTCATTTGCAACAAATTTGTCAATTCAGATCCTATGTACCCATAATTGTTTTTGGGTTTATTGTACTAGTGTTTTTACTTGTGAGAGAGTTGAAGAATTATACACATACATGAGAGTTTGTGTGTGTGTGAACAATGAAACTAGTAGCATGCATGAGTGGTTAACTTGTATTGGTCAATTGCTTTATTAGCATGTATGATTCACAACTTGTGAATTTTCATTGTGCTTGAACATGCATGACTAATTAACATGTGTTGGTTGATTGCTTTGTTACATGTATGTTGTCAAATTGAGAATGTTGATCATTTTCACATGCATGAGTGTCGACTTGTGTCGATTGTTGTCAAATGTATGTTATATTGACTTGGAAGAGTTGATTTTTCTTCAAAGATGAAAGGGAGATGTTGATAGATTATTGCATGAGAATGTGGAATTATTTTTGTTTATGCAAAGAATCGTTAAGTTTTTATACATGCATTTTCTTGACTTGAAAGTCAGTTTTATGAAGAAGCGTGTCTTATTGACTTATGTTTAGTCGATGATGTTTTGTCGACTTGTGTTAGTTGATCATTTGTACACCAAGATGAAAGAGTACATGGAAATGTTCCATGATGTGGCAGTTGTTTCTTTGAAGGAGAAAAAGAATAGGTCATGCATTTTCATTTCTTACATAATGTGTTTTTCCGTTTAATGGTGTTTGTTGTGAAAATATGTTGTAGGATTTTGGAAGGTTCATTTTCGAGAAAGATGCACATGCTTAGCTTTCATTCTCAAATAAAAACTTGGGTACCATTTTGAACTGGAGAATGATAGAGGCAAGAAGCGATAGTGGACAAGATGCCAGAAAGTTTGCATCCGTAGAAGACTATTGTCTTGTGTTTACTCCAAGAAGCAAAAGAGATGACGAATGCATTCTTCTAGATGTGGAATTTGCAATCATAGAGGTAAAAGAATGGTCATTTATTTTATTGTTGTTACTAATATTTGAACTCATTGTTATAGTTCACTAAGATGAGCTTAACTTGGAAAAGTGGTTTCCAAGAAGAATCTTGCATCGAACACATGTGTTGCAAAGGAGGAACATGATTCTCAATGGGAAGGCTATCAATCAGTTTTCCAAACACCCAGAGATCACCTTGGTACAGAAGGATGTATAATCAGTCAATAAGTATCCAACAAGTGTTGGATTGGGTCAACAGCAAAAGAAGTACAGTGGTTGAGGGACTCAGCCATTTGCAATGGAAGGCATGTGAGTGTACCCAAGTGGTTGTCATGGAGAACTTTCAAGTAGAACCAATTGATAGAACTTGGGCAGGAGAAGAGTATTCATCTCTCATCAAATAGCCATCTTTTGTGGGTCCAAAAGCCCGTTAGTGGGAAGGAGAGATCATAATCTAGATTAGGGGCCAAAATTTGCTCAAAAGTGGAAGTGTCCAGAATCACCTGAAACCTGAATGAACACATCCACCTTTGCGATATGATCCCGATGCAACTCGTCTCATTCAAAATGGAGTTCGTGTGATGAATTTAGATCCCGCTGACTGTTGCACCAAATAATAAAAAAAAGATTGCAGGTACTCCCCAGTCAATAGTCCATACTACTAACGTGGTAGGTGATTGTGCAAAGGTCAACATTGGTCAATTCCCAATGAGGGCTTGCCAATATTCATGATTTGATTGGCTAACAAGTTAGTGACGTGGCATATTTTTAGTGGTTAATGAGGGACCAATGAGACGCTGCCACATGGCACCTCCCAAAGGTCAAATGTCTAATATGTGTTTGATCAAAATTTTTTGGAGACACTGGGGTTCGAATGCATGACATCCCCTCCACAAACTGCATGCATTACCAACTACACTACTTGTTAGTTCTTCTAATATGGTGGAAAATGTACATTCTTAAAGGTTAAGTGTGAAGGTTTAGGGGTTAACCGCTGGCAGTTACCGCTAAAAGTTTAATGCACATGTGACCACTACATCATTTAACCACTAGCTTAAATAGAAGTGATATTGCTAAGATTAGGAGGGTGAGAGGGAGTGTTAGATATGGTTATCTGCTTCATTAATCATGCACTAGACTAGGATTGATAGCCCTAAGTCTAAATGAAAGTCATGAACAGGAAAAGGGAATTGAAGAATACATTTTGAAGTGGTGTTGAAAAAAAGAAAGTAGGATCTAACTGAAGAATATGTTGTTGCATATGAAGTAGGAAGAAAAATGTATCATTGAGGAATCTTCTATTAAAGATTCAATTGACGGTCCAATTATGGAGAATTTAGAAGCAACATTTGTTGCCTCAAAGACCCCAAAGGTTTATGTTTGATTATATACTTGTGAAAGTATGTTATTGGTTGGGGCTATGTTTGTGCATGTGAATCTATCAAAAGGAAAGCATGTTAGTTACCAATAAGTTTGATTGGGAAAGATTGGTTATTTTTGATTTGATGGATCAAGGAGTGTTGAGGCTTTGTGAGTGAAGCATTTCCAGGGAAGACATCTGGATGACACTTTATGCCAATTTTCGAGTACCCGAAGTTGGAAAGGTGGCATTGGTTATTGAGCACCGACACACACCTAAGTTTTTGGTTTGGAGGTTAGAAAGTAAGCCTAACAGTACCTAGAGGGGTTGAAAGCTTGAGCCTATTTTAGTCCCACCTAGAAAGACTTGCTTGGTGAGGAATATATTCCATGGCATTGCACTGCCTAAAATATTGAGTGACTAGTTGGATAGATTTCAATGGTTAGGAAGGTGGTGTTGGTGATTGAGCTCTGACACACACCTAGATTTTTGGGTTGAAGGCTTGCTAGTAAGCCTGATGGTACTTAGAGGGAATGAAAGCTTGAGTACATCTTCCTCCCACCAAGATAGATTTCTATGGTCAGGAATCTATTCCATGGCATTGTGGTGCCTAAAATATTGAGTGACTGGTTGGATAGATTTCCCACATTAGGAATCTAGTACATGGCATTGTGGTGCCTAACTTGATTGACTGGTTGTATAGATTTCCCTAGTCAGGAATCTAGTCCATGGCATTAGAGTTCCTAAAGTTCTTCATGGTTCCTATAGTTTGAGATGTTCCATTATATATGTACATTATGAATACATCCCTAGTTAAGAGGGAGTGCTAGAAATAGAAAATGTGTTTAGTCTTTAATAATGTACTTGAGTAATAATGTAATGTACTTGTCAAAATAGTAAAGAAAATAATAATAATTGTTATTGTTGTGACTTATTAAAGCATGGGTTTCATGCTTGGGTCACCATGTTTTAGGTCAAAGTCCCCTTTGAGGACTTCTAGGATTTATTCTTAGTTTATAAAATTATTGTACATTAAAATAGACCCTTCTTCGGCTTTTGAATCATGTAAATCAGTTTAGTATTGAGTAAAATATGAATTATGGATCCTCCAAACCATGTCAACCTAAGAGAAGCTTAAGTTCGCCTAAGGACCCATTCTACCCCACAAGAAGCCTATAAAAGGAAGGACTATGACTTCATTTGGAGCATCACTTCTGATTCTCTCTCTTTTGGGCAGAAGTGCGAAAAGATGTTTGTCAGGAAGAAGTGTGAGGTAGGAAGCTGGTAAAGTCTATTTTCGATAACACAAAGTGAATGCAAGTTTGTGGGAGTCTAAGGAATGAGGGAAAATCAAAATTTTGGTGGTGGTCTCTCTCTGTTTTGTGCTTTGGATTGGGAGAATGAAGTCTCCCATGTTGGACTATTGTTAGAAGTCGTGAGCTACTGCAAGTTGCTGGAAAGTGATCAATATTCTAGAGGCTGACTTGGTGTGGAGGAAAGTTCTACTTAAGGTCTAGGTTGATGAGACTCAATGAGCGCTATTGAAAGGAAGAATTATTTGACTGCGTTTTCCCCTCGATGGGGGTTTTTCCCCGGCATGTGCCCACATCTTGTGTTCATTGTTTTATGTGATGCTTCTTTGTGTAATTACTTGATGAAATAAAGAAAGAAGATATAAAGAATCATAATAACAATTAACATCACAAGTAATTATCAATGTTGAGAAAATATTTACTACCTTTCTGATTTTCCAACAAGGATTATCCATGCCCTTTCTGGTAGGGGAATTTTTCTATGTTAATATATAATATGTTGATACACAAGTATACACATTTACTATTCTCATTTCAAATGTTATATAGATTATGCCCTTTAATGTTAGCATAAATATTGTGATTTTAGATCTATTAACTTTATATTCGCATTGAAAATGCATGTGTGTGATGAAATTGACACATGTTTAAAATTGTATGGATTTATCTAATGCATCCAAGGATAAATAGGCATGCTTTGATATTCTTTACACATTTTATTTAATGCATGTGGGATGTGGGTAAGAAAACATGCTTTTATAATTATATGCACGTATATTATAAAGTACATGAGATATAAAAAAAATTGATTCTTTTATAAGCTTATGCATTTATTGAATGCAAGATAAGTAGGTGTTGTTTTTCTATGCATTTATTAATGCATTGGAAAAGATGAAAAACTAGACATGCATTTATAAGTATGTGGGTTTGTATAATTCATTAGAATCAAGACAAAAAAAATTCAGTTGTATTTTCTATGAATAACCAATCTTATTACATTGGTACAAAGAAAACTTGTTTTGTATTATCGGAAAAAGTAGATTGTTAACCATGGTTTTACAACAAGAGGGATAACTTGGAAAAAAAAAACACAATGGT
Source organism: Pinus taeda (assembly GCA_000404065.3). Taxonomy (NCBI): domain Eukaryota; kingdom Viridiplantae; phylum Streptophyta; class Pinopsida; order Pinales; family Pinaceae; genus Pinus; species Pinus taeda. The sequence continues at coordinate 8,763 of APFE030732006.1, read as the reverse complement.
TGTGCTTTGCATTGTTTACTAAATGCACCATAAGTGTAATTTTGTAGATAATTATTAGGTGTTGCATCCACTGAAATAGTTTTGGCTTTTGGTATTTGATGATGTATTTAAATGTATAGTGTAGTTATGGAGATGAATTTTACTTCCATTAATGCATCTACAAGAAAGTTTTGTCTTCAAAAGAAGTATAATGTGTAGAAGGTTATGAAGGAATAATTGATAGAAATTGAATGTTGGACATAAGGGGATTTTGATTCTCGCACATTATATATTTGAGGAGAAAGGTCATAATATTATGGGTTATGGAAGGATTGGTAGTAGATTGTACATGATAGTGAATGCAGAAAGAGACATGACTTTTGCAAAAGATGGAATCATATATTTCTGAACTAATTTCGTCTACAACAATGGAATGATGGACTATGATTAAGACTATGGATAGCAATGAGTTCATTATGCATATCTAATGCTACATGAAAAGTGTCAAACACTATTTAGCAAGGGTAACTTACTACAAGAAAAAACCATTCAATGAAGACATTGTGGTTGAAGAATAATGGGTTAACATGTTTCAGAAAAATGACATCATGTTAATGTAAAGACTTATGTTCATTATGTTTGAATTAAACACTACATTATTTGTTTTAAATTCCAACAATGGACAAGAGATGGGATCCTTTTCCTGCCATTGAGTGAGGGGTGAACTCCCTAACGAAACGTTTAATAAAATAAATCTTTGCTAATTTTTCCCTTTGGAGATTCGAGCGAATATCGTTGTCCATTTATATGTTTGACTATTTTATTATTTTAACGATTTTTCTACCTTACATGTCATTAAAACTTAGATTAGCAAAAATTTTATTAACTAACATAATTAAATGAACCATGTTAATAATACATAGATGTAACAAACAAAATTATATTAATAAATTTCATTCATAGTTATTACTTCATGAGATTTGTTACTCATTTTAAAGTAATTCATTATATCATTTAACTATCCATTAAAGAGTATGTTATAAGTCAATAAGAATATTATATGATTAAAAGTTATAATCCTATATATTTTTGTACGAGATCTAACGAGAATTATTGATATATGATAGTTATTATAATAAAATATAGTTTAATATATTTTTTATATAATTTATAAGTTAATTTAATTTTAATATAATAAACAATTCAATATAATATATATTTATTAATTCAAAGATAGTTAAAACCTTTCTCATTATAATGCAACATATTAATATATATTCACAGTTTCTTATATAATAGTTAATGTAATCCCATTTAATATTATTTAATATATAATATATTTTTATATTGTTGAATAGAATTTTAATATTGTTTTTTAAATAATCTCATTTTCTTGAAGTTTATGAAGATAATGGCTACAATAGACACATAGGTCTCAAAGCTTTTCGGAAAACTAGCCTCGGATCTAACCCTAAAAAGGATCCCCTTGGTTTTGCAAACTGTGTGCAACTTCCTTTCATTCTCGGAATCACTAACAAGATCACAATCATTCTGAGTAAGAATAAGGTGCATACTTCCTTTAAGTCTCTCAGCACTATTCGAAGCTCTGTTAAGTGAGTCAAAGATCATGTTGACCCCAAAGATTGGAAGGTGTTTGCTTAGTCCTTTGCTCATGTGGAACGCCATATATTGGAGAAACGAGTCGTTCCATCAAGCAAAGGATCCAAGAGAATGCGATAGATATTAGGCATAATAGATCTTGCTGGTCTACCTTAGCTAAGCATGCGTCTAATACTAAGCACCACATACATATTGAAGATTCTTGAGTTTTAGCCAAAATTGATCACTTCCATCATAGGAAGTTCACGGAGGCTTTAGAAATTGAGAAGCATGGTAACAATCTGAATAGGGATGAAGGTTGAAAAATTAGTAGGAACTGAATCCGTGCTCTCCATTCCTAGTTTTGACTTATTTTATGATCTTCTCTTTTTATATGTAATTTGATTTTTTATTTTATGTTATGATTCTTTGAAATATTATTATAATTAGTTTCTTTTGATTTTCTATTAGTTTTTTTTAGATTGTTGATTTTTTTTTTTAATAATATTTGTAAATGTTATTGGGAATTGCATATTTTCTTAATTCTCCATTTTTTTATAATTTAATTTTATTTATTATTATTATATATATTTATTTTATTTATTTAAATTTGTATTATTCATTGGTTTTGTTTTTGACTTCTTTTATTTTCTCCATAATTTTAGCATTTCATTTTTATATTTTTTATATATTCTGTAATTTCCAATTTTATTTCAATAAATGAGGATGTTTTTGAAAATTTAGTTCCATTTTTATTTTACTTTCACTTTATAACTTTTTCAAAAAAAATTGTTTTTTATTTTGGTTTTTTGTTAAAAAAATATTCACAAATTCTCGTCTAAACACGATGGACCACAAACTTTCCAATTTTATTTCAATATATGAGAATGTTTTTGAAAATTTAGTTTCCTTTTCATTTTACTTTCACTTTATAACTTTTTCGAAAAAAAGTCTTTTATTTTGGTTTTTTTGCTCAAAAAAATATTCCACAAATTCTCGTCTAAACATGATGGACCACAAAAATTTAGTCTCATAAATTTTACTCTAATTGAAAATTTAATATTATATAATAATATTATATAATTTGTACTTTAAATTGAGTTATATTAAATTTAAAATAATTCAAGGAGGTCAGTGTGTTAAATTATAATTAACTAATATAATGAAATACAAACTTTTTAATTTTATTTCAATGTATGAAGATGCTTTTGAAAATTTAGTTTCATTTTCATTTTACTTTCACTTTATAACTTTTCAAAAAGATGTCATTTATTTCGGTTTTTTTTTGTTAAAAAAGTATTCCACAAATTCTCGTCTAAACATGATGAACCACAAAAATTTAGACTCATAAATTTTACTCTAATTGGAAATTTAATATTATATAATTTAATAATTCACGTAGGTCAATGTGTTAAATTATGATTAACGAATATAATGAAATACAATATAGTTAACATTTCCATTATACTACAAATACTTGTTTAATACAATGTATTTGATTTAATATAATTGATTCAATATAGGTTAGTATATATTTCGACGTATTAGATAGTCTGTAACAATATACGTAATAATTGTTTAACATAATACGGTTGCTTAGTTGTTTACTATATTATATTAATTATAGTTTCAACTCGAGGATCAACATAATATATGCTTTAATATAGTTTATTTTTAAATTTAATAAATTTAATTTGAAGTGTAGTTTCAATATAATTTAATATAGTTCGTAGTTTTAATATGGTTTCTTTCAAATTTTATATTTTTTTTAGAAACATTCAATATAGTTATAATTCTATACGATTTTTAGATGAATATAATTAATATTACTAATATAACTAATCATTTTAACCAATAACAATATCATTTTAACTTAGATTTATATAATATTCAATATACTTATATAATAGATACTTTTGAAACATAGAAAAATATAATTTAATATAGTTTTATATTTTATAGTTTTTTTTCCTGTCTATGTAAAATTGAATTTATTAATGAAAACATAATGTACAGTGATGCCTCGGCCTCTGTTGGTTTAGGTCAACCATATAACCAATTTAAACAAGAAGACTTAAAATTGAGACTACCCCGGAGGGGAAACCAATCCGAAAACGAGATAAAGATACATACATTCTTCCCACGCAGGGGCTACAGTTTCATAAATCAAAACTTATTGCCATGGTAAAATTCAAAATTGACTGCCAAAATTAACCACTGTCAAAGATAAAAAAAGAAAGAAAAAAACTCAGAAGGCTGAGCTTGACACGTGACTTGTGGCATGCAGATGCTGGGTGTTTTAGGATGGTCGCTTCTCTTCCACGATCGGACACCCATAGTCTTCTGAATATGTATCCTCTGCCTGCTTGGCACCCGTGGTGTCCTGTGGTTCTCTGTCATCAACCTGAATGCCTTTGGCTTTGCTAGTGGCATTGCCTCCCAACGCCTTTGAGGTGCTTATGGACGGATAATCCTTGGCTTTCTGCGGATGGTTTCAGCTTGGCTCCCTCTGAACATTTTCGTGCGGCTGAGGAACTTAGTTCTTCGCAGTGTTGTAGGTTGGAACAATGCATGAGCCAGCTTCCTCCCTAAAATCTACTGAGACGGTGGCAATGACAACCGGTCGGTCCATGGAGCAAGGAAAATGGAATTGAGCGTACTCGGTAGTAGCAGTAAGGTTGGTTGACTAGGTGGCTCCGTCAGTCCAACAAACCTCACAGGGGCAAGCTCATCCTCTTCCACTATGCATATCCGGATATCTGCCATGGAAGTGGGAAGAGGAAGGACTAGAGGGCAGGAAGGCTGACGGGGAAGACGAAGCAGTGGGAGGTAGCAAAGAGGGGCGAATGGTGCTACTGCGGCTACCACCAGGCTTGCATCTCATATGATGATGACGACACATATTGCTCTGAGTGGGATGCTCCAACGAGCAGTGAGCCAAAGTGGCACGAAGCAGGGCGAGAACAGCAAAGGTGATACTGAAAAGAACAGGGGAAGTCAAGTTCAGGATAGAGGCACGGGCTGTGGCCTCAATTTGTATAGACTGGGAGAAGTGATAAGCATTGTCGAGGTCGACGCATCAAAGCAGTCTGCAACGCCTTCTTGTTGCGGTTTGAGAGCTTGGCTCTGCCGTAGCGGGGTGGCAAGAGCAGTTCAGAGGCAGAATGGAGGAGTGAAGAGGGCTTGGTTCCATGTTTTTATGCTTACAGGGGAAGTCTCGATCCGCACAATGGATTAATGGTAGGGGCAGAATTCTACCTTAAATTCTCATAGGGAAGGAACAGACTACCATGTGGCTCGGCCACCTGTGAGGACCACGTCGTATCTGCCTTAAATACTTATCTACCACCCGCATCCAAGATTTTTATAGTTTAATTTAATTTATTTATAACTTTAATTT
>APFE030732001.1:64488-84256 GCA_000404065.3 Pinus taeda | reverse complement strand
TTATTTTTAAATTTAAAAATGTGAGATATATATGTTTATCATGGATTAGTGTTTATTGGTGTTTACCAACCATTTAATTTATATCACTAAGTTAATGTAGAAATTTCTCTATAGATCAGCTAGCTCTAATACCATGTAGAAATTTTCACTGTAGATCACCTGATAATGCAATGTAACTAAAGAAAAATACTTGATCTACTTCTACTATCAAACTTTGTGGAAGCTTAATCAACTTGAACAAGATCAAATAGAACACATATAATAGAGAATGAGAAATCAATCACCCATGAAGACAGAAGAATACTCTAGGGAAAGCCTCAGCTAAAAACCCTGATCTTTGTATTATCATAAAAGTGGAAATATGTCTGGATTACACAAAGCTTTAGCTCACAAGCTATCCAGCTCTCAGTACAATCCATCAATGCTGCTCATAGACAGCATAGACAACGCATATGCCTTCCTTAGTCCTCCAAGCCTCCTATTTCCTTGTGTAGTTTCTCTTGGGTCCTCAAGCTACCACCTGTGTGTAATACTCCCTCACACACTGCTTTGACATTTGAAATAACTGCACAAACCTGAAGGAGATAATTCCTTCTGTATGGATGAGTTTCCTATATAGGAAAATTCCTCCAACTAAGAGTACATTGTCCCTTCCTCTGATCTCAACTGGGTCTCTGACTGAACTGACATGCATGAGTTATTTATGAGAAAATATTCAATTATCTGGAGAGCAACAGTTACATGCATGCAAGCATTAACTAACTGAACTCACAATTAATTCTACAAACTCTTATAACTAATTTAACAGGACTTAACTCAGATAACTGAGCTAACAAATTACAACTCAATGTACAACTCATCATGATCTTCTTTAATCAAGGGATAACTTCCTCAATCAATGGAGAAATTGTTGCATGTCTTCACATACACTTCATGTTTGATTTCCTACAACTAATTAACTCAAGATGAATTAATTAATTATTTTTCAAACAACTCTTGAGCTCAAATTTGAATTTTAATTCTCAATTTTAGTTCAAGGACTAATTAAAATTGGAATGTATCCAGAAATGTTATTTATAGCAATCCTATTTTTAGCACTTCCATTTTTCATTCCTTATTTCTATGTCCAACACTGGTACTTGAACTATTATTTATAGCAGTGCTATTTTTAGCATTTCTTGTTGTTATTTTCAACACTCCCTCTCAACAAGAAATGCATTCAACTCGAACCTGATCTTGAACCTTTGGAATGTTCTGCATGCAACACTTCTCCCAAGTGTTGTTGCTCCAACAACTCTAGAAACAAAAAGAACTCCCAACTGACCTTCCTATTGGTCTAGAAACATCCTTTGATGCTTAAGCTCCATTTGTTGCTGACAAGTGCTCCCTTTCTGACCTCTGTGCTGCTGCAACAACTCCTTGCATCTTGCACCATTGCACACTTCTCTGTGCCATCTTGCACTGGTGCAACACTCCTATGCCTCTCACATTGATGCAGCCTGCTAGCTCTGTATTGTCTTTGGACTCCTACACTGTAGCTCTCTCTACCACTCCATCCACATCTATTTCTACCAACTTAGCTAGTCCTGCTACTCCTCATCGGGGCTACTGTAGCAAGGTCTAATCAAAGAGGTTGGGTACCTCAATGATCCTGCCCCTATTCCAGCTTTCTTAGGGTTGTCACTCCACATTGCCCCACCTCCGACCTGGAGGTATGGATGCATGTGATCCCTCTACCAAATTGGCTCGAAATTTACCCCTACAGGAGGTTTCTGCATGAGTGGATGCCTCCACTCAGTCTCCTCTGGACTTCTCTAGTTGTGGTTGCTCCACAACCTCCTGAGGCTGCTTCATCAATCGTGGCTCCTCCACAATTGTTTAAGACTTCTTCTTGCGCTACATGTTGAGAGGTAATGTACTCTCCCTCTCAACCACCAAGTCTCTAACCTTTGCCTTGCTCCTCAAGGCTTTGAATGCATCTTGAAACTCAAGAGCATACAAGTTCTTAGCTAGCACACCAATCTATTTCATCTTTCCCCTATCGCGAACTTTTCTAGAAAAAGAGCTGATTTTAAATCAGCGATATCTCCCTCCTCCAAACTCCGATTCAGCCAATTTGTTTTTTGAGTTTGGGTCTTCTTTCACAAGGAATCCATATATGCTATTTGTTTCTAAATTTTTTGCACAAAAATTTTCAGATCTAGTTTGAGAACCCGCAGCACATTTTTTTTTTTTTTTTTTTACTTCGAATTCTCTTCTTCGTATACTATTCTATGCTTTGATCACCTTTGCTCTGATACCATGTACAACTTTTTCTACAAAACTTTGCTCTGATACCATGTAGAAATTTCTCTATAGATCAGCTAGTCTGATACAAGGTAAAAATTCTCACTGTAGATCACCTGATAATGCAATTTAACTAAAGAAAAATAGTTGATCTACTTCTACTATCAAACATTGTGGAAGATTAATCAATTTGAGAAAGATCAAATAGAACACATATAACAGAGAATGAGAAATAAATCACATACGAACACAGAACAATACTCTAGGGAAAGCCTCAACTAAAAACCTCGATCTCTATATTATCATACAAGTGGAAATATATCTGGATTACAAAAAGCTTTAGCTCGCAAGCTATCCAGCTCTCAGTACAATCCCTTAATGCTACTCATAGAAAAAATAGACAACACATATGCCTTCCTTTAGTCCTCCAAGCCTCTTATTTCCTTGTGCAGTTTCTCCTGTGTCCTCAAGCTGCCACCTGTGTGTAATAATCTGTAACACACTTCTCTGACCTCTGAAATAACTACACAAACCTGAAGGAGATAATTCCTTCTACATGGATGAGTTTCCTATATAGGAAAATTCCTCCAACAGATAGTACACTGCCCTTCCTCTGATCTCAACTGGGTCTCTGACTGAACTGACATGCATGAGTTATTTATGAGAGAATATTCAGTTATCTGGAGAGCAGCAGTTACATGCATGCAAGCATTAAGTAACTGAGCTCACAATTAATTCTACAAACTATTAGAACTAATCTAACTGGACTTAACTCAGATAATTGAGCTAACTAATTATAGCTCAAACTACAACTCATCCTGATCTCCTTTAATCAATTGATAACTTCCTCAATCAATGGAGAAATTGTTGCATGTCTTCACATAGACTTCCTATTTGATTTCCTTCAACTAATTCACTCAAGATGAATTAATTAATTATTTTTGAAACAACTATTGAGCTCAAATTTGAATTTTAATTCTCAATTTTAATTCAGGGACTAATTAAAATTGGAATCTATTCCAAAATGCTATTTATAATAATGTTATTTTTCGCACTTCCATTTTTCATTCCTTGTTACTATGTCCAACACTCGTACCCGAACTACTATTTATAGCAGTGCTATTTTTAGCATTTTTTGTTGCTATTTTCAACACTACCTCTCAACAAGAAAGAAATTCAACTCGAACCCGATCCTGAATCTTTTGAATGTTCTGCATGCAACACTTCTCCCAAGTGTTGTTTCTATAGCAACTCTAGAGACAAAGAAAAAACTCCCTACTGACCTTCCTGTTGGGCTTGAAACATCCTCTGATGTTGAAGCTCCATCTGCCACTGACAAGTGCTCCCTTTCTGACCTCTACGCTGCTGCAACAACTCCCTGCATCTCGCACCATTGCACACCTCTTTGTGCCATCCTGCACTGGTGCAACACTCTTGTGTCTCTCGCATTACTACAGCCTACTAGGTATGCACTATCTTGGGACTCCTACACTATAGCTCTCACTGCCGCTCTATCCGCATCTGTCTCTACCCACTCATCGAGTCTTGCTACTCCTCGTCGAGGCTCTCATAGCAAGTTCTAATCAAAGAGGTTGGGTACCTCAATGATCCTGCCCCTATTCCAACCTTCTTAGGACTGTCACTCCACACCGCCCTACCTCCGACCTAGAGGTATGGATGCATGTGATCCCTTTGCCCACTTGGCTCGAAATTTCCCCTATTGGAGGTCTCTACATGAGTGGATGCCTCCACTCAGTCTCCTCTCGGCTTCTCTAGTTATGCTTGTTCCACAACCTCCTGAAGTTGCTTCACCATTCGTGGCTCCTCCACAATTGTCTGAGACTTCTTCTGGTTTTGCATGTTGAGAGGTAATGTACTCTCCCTCTCAACCACCAAGTCTCTAACCTTTGACTTGCTCCTCAGGGCTTTGCATGCATCTTGAACCTCAAGAGCATACAAGTTCTTGGCTAGCGCACCAATCTATTTCATCTTTCCCCTATCACGAAATTTTCTAGAAAAAGAGCTAATTTTAAATTAGCGATATCTCCCTCCTCTGAACTCCGATTTAGCCAATTTTTTTTTTTGAATTTGGGTCTTTTTCCACAAGGAATCCAGATCTGCTATTGAATCTGAAAATTTTGCACAAAAAATTTTAGATCTAGTCTAAAAACTCCCAGCCCAATTTATTTTTTTTACTTTGAATTCTCTTCTTCGTATACTATTCTCCACTTTGATCACCTTTGCTCTGGTACCATGTAGAACTTTTTCTATAAAATCTGGCTCTGATACCATGTAGAAACTTCTCTATAGATCAACTAGCTCTGATACCATGTAGAAATTCTCGCTGTAGATCACTTGATAATGCAATGTAACTAAAGCAAAATACTTGATCTACTTCTACTATCAAAATTTGTGGAAGCTTAATAAATTTGAGCAAGATAAAATAGAACACATATAACAGAGAATGAGAAATCAATCACACATGAACACAGAAGAATACTCTAGGGAAAGTCTTAGCTAAAAATCTTGATCTCTGTATTATCATACAAGTGGAAATATGTCTAGATTACACAAAGCTTTAGCTCACAAGCTATCCAGCTCTCAGTACAATCCCTTAATGTTGTTCATAGACAGAATAAACAACACATATGCCTTCCTTCACTCCTCCAAGCCTCCTATTTCCTTGTGCAGTATCTCTTGGGTGCTCAAGCTGCCACCTGTGTGTAATAATCCCTCGCACACTGCTCTGACCTTTGAAATAACTGCACAAACCTGAAGGAGATAATTTCTTCTGTATGGATGAGTTTCCTATATAGGAAAATTCCTCCAACTAATAGTACATTGTACCTTCCTCTGATCTCAATTAGGTCTCCGACTGAACTGACATGCATGAGTTATTTATGAGAGAATATTCAGTTATCTGGAGAGCAGGAGTTACATGCATGCAAGCATTAACTAAATGATCTCATAATTAATTCTATGAATTGCTAGAACTAATCTAACTAGACTGAACTCAGATTACTGAGCTAACTAATTACAACTCAAAGTACAACTCATCCTAATTTCCTTTAATCAAGGGATAACTTCCTCAATCAATGGAGAAACTGTTGCATGTTTTCACATAGACTTCATGTTTGATTTCCTACAACTAATTAACTCAAGATGAATTAATTAATTATTTTTCAAACAACTGCTGAGTTCAAATTTGAATTTTAATTCAGGGACTAATTAAAATTGGAATCTATCCCAAAATGCTATTTATATCAATGCTATTTTTAGCACTTCCATTTTTCATTCCTTGTTGCTATGTTTTACACTGGTACCCCAACTGCTATTTATAGCAGTGCTATTTTTAGCACTTCTATTTTTAAAATTTCTTATTGCTATTTTCAACAATTAATATATATGAATGGAAATCTAAAATCCTAAGTATAAATATTGAACCCTGTTTTCCATAATCACATTTATATGGATCCCCTAAAACTTTTTAAGTACATGTCATCTTTTCCTTGCACCCATTTATAATATATTTAACACACAAAATACATTTAAAGGACAAAAGTATAAACAACATGGTTATTTAAAACATTATGTTTGAATAAGAGTTAGTTTTAGAGACAAAGAATTTCAATAATACGTTTTTCCTAATTAAGATATAAGAAAGATTTGTAATATATTCAATGTTTAATATGGATTTAAAACTTATAATGTAGAGAATACGAATCATAAATAAAATATTTCAATGTCGTTTAGGAATATATTAGATAAAATAAGCGAAAATGAAAAAAATATTATAGTATTAGTTATTTTGAATATATGTATTCCATCTTAACTTTAGATTTACTATGAGTAGAGAGGAATCAAATTTCTCGAGATACAAAATTTTATTAAAAACTGAAAAATATACTTCTATTAAGAAAAATTTATTCTAATTCAAAACATTATATCTAAATTTGATTTAAATACATTTTTTAATTAACAATTATTTTAAAAAAAATATTATAGAAAACAAATTTTTTAAATTTTAAAATTATATAGTGGACATTTAAATGAAATTAATGATAGAAAAAAAAACTTTTTATTTATTAATATTATAATATTATCACATATTTCAACTATTGGCAATAACATCTATGTATGAAAAATTAATATAAGTAATTAACACAATAAGTCCCTCTTTTTCATAACTAGGGTTAGAGGGTTAATGTGAATTACATTGGATGAGTTTATAGTTAACTATTGTATTTTCATGTCCACCTGGGGTAGCTCAAGCGGCAAGGGCCGTGAAATGAAGTCTCACCGAACCGGAAGTCTTGGGTTCAAATCTTGGGCTACCCTTCCCCTGTAGAGGGGTACATAATGGACATGTAAATCGGAGAGTTCTGCCCTAGCTTACAAAAAAAAAAAAAAAACTATTGTATTTTTATGTAATGTAATATTATAATATTATTACATGTTTCAACTTTTAACAATAACAATTGTGTGTGTAAATTTAATATAAATTTAGTATATGTAATTAACGCAAATAAGTCCCTCTTTTTGGTAACGAGTTCATAACCAGGGTCATAGGGTTAATGTGAATTACATTGGATCAGTTTATCATTAAATATTGTATTTTCATGTAATGTACCAACTAAAGATTTTTGTAAAATGTTGAAATTAGTTTATTAGAATTTAAATTATAATTTTTTCAATAATTAAACACTTATTATAAAAAAGTAATTATTAAAATAATATACCAAATTCAAGTAAAATTATTTAAAATACAATATCTGTAAGATTTTAATTAAAACCATTAATATAAAGCACTTCAAATTTATTTGACATTTTCATTGACATATTTAAAAATATACTAATAAATATGATTTATTTTTATACTAATATTATAAAACAATATAATATAATTCGATGATTGACATATATATTTCGGGTTAGGGGTGGATATGTAATGTTGACTTTTGTTTTTAATGTTTTTAAACGAAGGCTGAGATTGTATGTGCAGTAAATATGCTTCGAATATGCTTCGTCTGAGTCTATATCCACGAAAGTAGTGGATGGGAGCCCAGAGCGGTCGGATTAGGTTAATTGAAATTGGCGAGGAGTCAAGTGTCTTCTATGCATGTCAGTGCCTTGCGAATAAGTTAGGTTATCCATATCCTTAATCGCTACAAAAGAATGAAATATTTTGTTGAAGAGAGAGATATTAATTCTTGGGAATCTCGCAATGGTTCTGATCTTCCATTCCAATTTTGAGGTAATGTAGGGAGATACAACCTCCAAAAATTCATTTACCATATCTTGACTCGGGAAAGTTTCCAGGCTTCCCTCATCCCATGATGTGACGTAGCTGACGCTTCCACGTAGCCTCGCCTTTACACTTGTTACGGGCTTTATGACGTGTTATGTTTGGTTGTTTTTTTCAGCAGTTGTATGCAATATGGATAGTGGATATTTTGTTTGGCAACTGGGAGTGATTTAATGCATCATTAAATGTCCACCCATGAACCTCGGGCCTGGTTCCCTCCGTTTGGTCTTTGCGTAAAACACCTTTTCTTTCTGGTCATTCGCGATTGTTCTGTTCTATTGAGGGATCTATGAGGGTTTGTTTGTTACCCTGTATGGTTATTGCTCTGATGCATATGGCAATCCCTGGCTTTTTTGTGGTTGTGGTTGCAAATGAATGCTGGCCTTCCAAGCTTAGTTATATGGTTTTCTGTGAACTTCTCCTATGGCACGAGTCTGCCTTAGCTCTGGAGGTGCGCTTGCTCGAACTCTTTCCAAACAGTAAGTTCCTTGGTCTCAGTCTATCGTTCTTTCGTGGTTTGGTTGTGGAATCTAGTCTCTCGTCCGATAATTTCCCCTTGCTATTGTTATTATTGCCTTTGGCCTCTGCTCGGTATGTAAAGTGGTTTAACTGCTGGTGCCCTTGACTCGGGTAACAGGGTGATGGACTTCCGCGGCTACAAACAGGTAAATGGTCCCCTCCTTGATTTAATTTGACCTCCTTCTGGCGTTGACACTGACCAAGCCTGCTCCTTTTGTCTCAGGCTCCTTTGGTTCGTCAGCGGCTCTGTTCAGTGAACTCCTTGGTTGGTCGTACTCAGGTAAGTAAGATATCCCTTCCTGCGTTTATTCTGCTTCGACTTTTCAGGTCTCACTATACAGGTTTGCTCACTGAGCGGTATTGGTTTGTGCAGGTCAGTGATTTGACCTGGGTATGCGGATTCCTTATGGGTTTGGTCTTCCAAATGTGGCAACCTTCTGCAGGTAAGCTCTGGCTCTCAAAGTCCGTCAATGTACTGTAGGGTCTTTAATTTTCTGTAGGGTTTTGTAGCTCGCCATTTTGCCTTTGTGTTCAATCTAAACCATTTCCGAAGATGAAGCTTTAGTCTGGCTTTAGTTTTTGTTCTGGTTGGCTGTTCACTTGAGTTAAGAGGGTTCACTGTTACCAAACCCTAGGCTAGAGTTTGTCCCTTCTATGGACGTTGGCACTTGTTTTTACTTATAAATGAATGTAATAGACCTATATTTCTCGGATCAATAGCAATATCAACATAATTTTATTATCTCTGTTTATGTATGGAAATGTGAAGATTCGTTCGAAAGTACCTTTGCTATGGTTTGTTTCCTCCAGCACTCTATTTCCGGTTCTTTATCCTCTGAGTCGTCTTGCTGTATTTCACTGTTATGGCTGTGGCTCGATTCGTTTGATCTTCGCTCTGATTTTGGACGTATGTATTAATCCGATGTTGTTTGCTTATGAGAACACAAGGAAACACGACCTACAATGGTTGTTCTCTGTCTGCTAGCACTGTTCTTAACAATTCAATAAATGAAAATACAATAGTACAGTAAATAGGCAATTTTACAGATGGACAGTTTAGAAATACGATCTGTCTTTTTTTTATTTCTTGATTCTGAAATTGTTGAACCTTTTCCCTGTTTTACATTGCAATATTTGTACATTGTTTGTTTATAGTTAATTGAAATTGTAATTGCTTTCAGTTGAACAGAAATAATATGGTTGTGTAACTTCTAGCTCTTAGTTCGGTTGACATGACAAGATCTTCATTTAGACAATTTTGTCTTTTCTTCTTTTAGTTGACAGAACATTTTTTAAACTATTGTTTATTACTGCTGGACAAATAACAACCCTAACTGACCATTTAACTTTGACTAACACAACAACTAAAAATAAAACAAAATACAATCCTATCTCATGTCCTGATAAACTAATCATAAAAAAAAAACAATCCAAATACTCAAACAACTTTCCAACCTGGCAGAGACTTCACCCGGTCATGGTGAGCTAGATGCTCCTGCATCAGGCTCCTGGGGCAAAAATAAATTATGGCTCCGATCCATGAGCTTCTCGATTGAAGAACCTGTCTATTCAATTTGCCTAGCATCAAGCCACGAATTGTCCTCAATTGGACGGTTCTTCCACTTGACCAAGTATTGCACATACTCCTTCCGCCGAGTTCATTTAACCACCTGAGTGTCGAGAATGCTTTCAATCTTGGGAGGTTTTCTTTCTCTTCCAAGCTTCTCCTCCACCCTGGGTATTTCGTGTAGGTCGCATGGTTCCATCTTCTTCCTTCTCTTCTAGGTCAGTCGTGTAAGGGAATAGGTCTGCTATGTTAAAGATAAGTGAAATTCCTATTCGAGGTGGCAACTGTATCTCGTAGGCATTCGCTGAGAATTTTCGAAGGACTTTGCAGGGTCCTATCTTCTTATAGTTCAATTTATTGTACATATCCTTAGGGAAACGTTCTTTGCGCAAATGTGCGAGGACTTCATCCCCCACATTAAATTCTACTTCCCTTCTCTTCATATCTACTTGATGTTTATACTCTAAGCTGTTGTCTTGCAATTTAATTTTTACCTGTTCATGCAAATCTCTCGTCGTGTTAGCAAAATATTCTCCATCTGCGCTTCGCCTTTCCTACAGTCCAAGGTCCCGCAGTTCATGCACTCCGTGAGGATGCATGCCATACAGGATCTGAAAAGGGCTGAAACCTGTGCTGCGGTTAGGCGAGTCATTATAAGCGAACTCTACCTATGCAAGCGCTCAATCCCACATCAGTGAATTCTCTCCGACCAAGCTTTGTAACGGGTTTCCTAGACTCTTGTTTACAACCTCTATTTGCTCGTCGGTTTGCGGGTGATATGGAGAACTGTAGCTTAACTGTGTGTCCATTTTTTTTCTGCAAGGTATGCCAAAAGTGTCTCCTGAACTTCACATCCCTATCTGAGAGGATAGATTTAGGCAATCCATGTAACCTAACAATCTCATTGAAAAACAAGTGGGCCACGTCGGTGGAATCACTGGTTTTTCTGCAAGGAATAAAATGTGCCATTTTTGACAATTTGTCCACAACTACCATTACTGAGTCGTATCCTCACTGGGTCTTAGGTAGACCTAAGATGAAGTCCAAGCTGACTAAGTCCCATGGTCTGCCTGGAATAGGTAATGGTGTATACAGTCCTGCGTTTTGACTGTGACCCTTTGCTAATTGGCACACTTTTCATCTAGCCACAAATCACTGTACATATCTCCGCATATTTGGCCAAAATTAGAAATGATTGAGCTACTCAAGTGTCTTTTCCATGCTGAAATGTCCAGCCAAACCTCCACTATGCTTCTCTCGAATAATATTCTCCCTCATCGAGCAGTCAAATATGCACAAATTTCCTCCCTTAAACAACAACTTCTCTTGTAGATTGTAGTCCAACCAAGGACTGTTATCT
This sequence comes from Pinus taeda, assembly GCA_000404065.3. Lineage (NCBI taxonomy): Eukaryota > Viridiplantae > Streptophyta > Pinopsida > Pinales > Pinaceae > Pinus > Pinus taeda. Next base: position 73,219 of record APFE030732001.1, on the reverse strand, counting down.
CTCACTAAGGGATTTTGACATGCCTCATAGGCCTCCTTAAAATCTATATCAATTTGGTATAAGTCCTGTAAGTGCTAAAAACCTAGCACCTGCACAGTTCTTTCCTGCAGAAGTAAAGCTTTCCTACTTAGCACATCCGCCACCTTATTGGCCTGCCGGCTAATATGCTTCAATACAAAGTTGAAACTTTGCAAATACTCCACCCATTTGGCATGTTTGTGGTTTAGTTTGTGTTTTTGCATTACATATTGTAGTGTAGAGTTATCTGAAAACAATACAAATTCATTTCCTAATAGATAATGCCTCCAGTGTTTTAATGCCTCTATAATAGCATAGAACTCCTTATCATACGATGAATATTTCTGTTGACTCTCATTCAGCTTCTCATTGAAAACACTACAGGCTTATCCTCCTGGCTAAGTACAACTCCAATTGCTATCCCGCTGGCATCACAACGAACCTAAAATAACTTCTTGAAATCCGGTAATCTCAGGATCAACCTCTCAGTGATCTTTCTCTTTAACAACTGGAAACTTATCTCCGCTACCTATGTTCATCGAAAAGGTTGGTTTGCCTTTTCAATGGTGTCCAACATTGGTGCAGAATTCTTGCTGAAATTCTTTATGAATTTCTTTTAAAAACTCACTATTCCATGAAAGCTACGTACCTCAAATAAATTTTTTGGAGATGGCCAATTCACTATCGCTGTCACCTTCTCCGGATCCATCTTCAATTCATTCTCTGCTATTACAAACCTCAAATAAATCAATTCCTTCTGCAGAAAAGTACATTTCTTCAAATTTATTAGCAGTTTATTCTGCTGTAATTTCTCCAGCACTTTCTGTATGGGTTGGAGGTGTTCTTCCCTTGTCCTGCTAAAAATAAGTATGTCATCCAAGTATAGTATCACAAACTTCCCGATGTACTCCTTCCCACCATAGGGCTGCGTGTCTCTTCAATTTCATCACAGCGAACTTAACTCTGCAATCTTTGCTGACTTCCTTGCACTTGAAATACTTATCCATCTCGCTGATCCAATCCAATAAAACTTCAATAGACAGGCTGCCATCATTAGTCGGGAGTTCTGGCTTGGGTTTACTGCTTGCTATTAAAACAGATCTCAACAATCTCACTTCTGGGGTCTCACCTTCTTGTCCATCTATTACTGCTTCAGTTTCCTCTTCACTGTCATCACCGATTTCTGGATCTCTTCGTCTTCCTGCCTCTACTGCCTCCAAACGGGTAGCAAGAATTCTGATCTCCTCTCTCAATCCTTCCTCTGCCAATCTTTGAGCACCTCTGCCACGACCTCGCCTTCCTCTCTCCATTCCTCCTACTAACATAAACAACTACTCTGATACCACTCTTATGTGACCTAGCCCATGCTTCCAGGTAGCCTCGCCTTTACACCTATTATGGGCTTTATGACAGGTTATGTTTGGTTGTTTTTTTTGGTGGTTGTATGCAATATGGATAGTGGATATTTTGTTTGGCAACTGGGAGTCATTTAATGCATCATTAAATGTCCACATATGAACCTCAGGCCTGGTTCCCTCCATTTGGTCTTTGGCCAAAACGCCTTTGCTTTCTGGTCATTCGCGATTGTTCTATTCTGTTGAGGGCTCTGCGAGGGTTTGTTTGTTACCCTATATGGTTCTCGCTCCAACGCATATGGCAATCCCTAGCTTTTCTGTGGGTGTGGCTGCAAATGAATGCCAGCATTCCAAGCTTGGTTATGCGGTTGTCTATGGACTTATCCTGTGGCACGAGTCTGCCTTAGCTCTAGAGGTGCACTTGCTCGAACTCTTTCCAAATAGTAAGTTCCTTAGTCTCAGTCTGTCGTCCTTCTGTGGTTTGGTTGTGGAATCTAGTCTCTCATCCGATAATTTCCCCTTGCTATTGTTATTATTGCCTTTGGTCTCTGCTCGGTATGTAAAGTGGTTTAGCTACTGGTGCCCTTGACTCAGGTAATAGGGTGATGGACTTCCGCAGCTACAGACAGGTAAATGGTCCTCTCCTTGATTTAATTCGACCTCCTTCTAGCGTTGACACTGACCAAGCCTGCTCCTTCTATCTCAGGCTCCTTTGGTTCATCAGCGGCTCTGTTCTGCGAACTCCTTGGTTGGTCATACTCAGGTAAATTATATATCCCTTCCTGCGTTTATTCTGCTTCGACTTTTTAGGTCTCACTGTACAGGTATGCTAACTAAGTGTTGTTGGTTTGTGTAGGTCAATGACTCGACCTGGATATTTGGATTCCTTATCGGTTCGGTTTTCCAAATGTGGCAACCTTCTGCCGGTAGGCTCTGGTTCTCAAAGTCCATCAATGTACTATTAGGGTCTTTAATTTTCTGTAGGGTTTGTAGATCGCTGTTTTGCCTTCGTGTTTATTCTAAACCATTTCCAAATATGAAGGTTCAGTCCAACTTTAGTTTCTGTTCTGGCTCACTATTCACTTGAGTTAAGAGGGTTCACTGTTACCAAACCCTAGGCTAAGGTTTGTCCCTTCTGTGGATGCTGGAACTTGTTTTTACTTATAAACGAATGTAATACACCTATATTTCTCAGATCAATAGCAATGTGAACATAATTTTATTATCTCTATTTACTTATGGAAATGTGAAGATTCGTTCGAAAGTACCTCTGCTATAGTTTGTTTCCTTCGGCACTCTGTTTCCAGTTCTTTATCCTCTCGGTTATCTTTCTGTATTTCACTAATCTGGCTGTGGCTCGATTCATTTGATCTTCAATATGATTTTAGACGTATGTATGAATCCGATGTTGTTTGTTGATGGGAACACAAGGAAACACGACCTGCAGTGGTTGTTCTCTATCTGCTAGCACTGTTCTTAACAATTCAATAAATGAAAATACAATAGTACAGTAAATAGGCAATGATACAGATGGACAGTTTAGAAATATGATCCGCCTTTGTTTTATTTCTTGATTCTGAAATTGCTGAACCTTTTTCCTGTCTTACATTGCAATATTTATACATCGTTTGTTTACAATTAATTGAAACTGTAATTGCTTTCAGTTGAACAAAAATAATATGGTTGTGTAACTTCTAGCTCTTAGTTCGGTCAACATGACAAGATCTTCATTTAGATAATTTTGTCTTTTCTTCTTGTAGTTGATAGAACAATTTTTAAACTACTGTTTATTACTATTGGATAAATAACAACCCTAATCGACCATTTAACTTTGACTAACACAACAACTAAAAATAAAACAAAATACAATCCTATCTCATGTCCTGATAAACTAATCATAAAAAAAAACAATCCAAATACTCAAACAACTTTCCAACCCGGCAGAGACTTCACCCAGTCATGGTGAGCTGGATGCTCCTGCATCATCCCATGCATCGCCTGCCAACACCATTCATCACCTGGGATCAAGGTGAGGTTGTGAAAATGGAATTTAATGTCTATGATGAGGCTCATCAATAAGTACATTATGTTGGTCACAATGCCATCGTCCAACTTATTAAATTATCTTTTCTCACATTTATCTACAATTTTTGTTATATTATGCTTAGTGTGATGAGTAAAGATGCGTTACTATGTCATGTGGCATAATGTGTGTTAAATGCAAAAATTGGAGCAATTTTGACTTGATTTGAGTGCAGGAACTCGGAGTAGACAAGAGAGATTTGAGGAGGTGGTTCAACTCCTTAACTCCTCTAATCAGTTGAAGATCCTCCACTATATCTCATCAACTCGGCGTCATTGGCAACCAAAGGGCCGAGTTCATTGGTAGCCGAGAAAGTGCAAGTCAAGGAGAAGTTATATTTACCTATTCTTGAGTTAGGGATTCAAATATCACTATTTTCTAGGGAGATGTTGGTAGCTCCATTTTTGTATAAACAAAAAATCTAAGGGACTCATTACAATTCAAAGTTTTATTGTAGCCAAGAGGCTATTGAGCTGAAGTACATTTCAGTGTTATGTTGATGATGTATTTGACACTCCTTGAATTTTAATGAGAACTTCTTTTTTGATATAGCACTGAGTTGACTTAGAGGGTTGAAACTCTTAGGTAAAGGTGCAAACCTAGCAATAGAAGTTCCTCTCTTTTATCTATATTCTTAGTCTATAATGTTGATTAAATGTTGAAGTTTATTCATGTTTCTTTTAGCTTAGAAGATTGATTAAGTTATTGTTTCTGAATGATTCCTTTAGCTTAGAGGGTAAATTAGTTGTTGAAATTAAGTAGAGTAAAATACATCAAAAAGTATGTGACAGTGACCCCTATCTCAACTCCCTCGTGGGATGATGATTAGAGGACCCCATTCTCACAACCCAGAAACATACTATTATTTCCTATTCATTGCATAGATCAAGTTTTAGCATTAGTTAGATAGTTGTTCATGATTTCTTGGAAAGATTTACATTTTTCATTTTTCTTCTTATGATTGTTCCAACTTAGAAGCTAATTCATTTCATATATCAAGTTCTTAGCAGTAGTTAGATAAGATTTTCCAAATTCAATTCATCTTTTCCACATTGACTTGTAATAATTTGCAAATGAAAAGATAAACAAGTTCATGTTTTATTGCAAGGTTGTTGATATGCAAGAAAGTACCCCTTTTAGTAACTCCATTTAGGTCTTCTCCAACCTATTTTGATGCATGCCAACCCATGTTCTATATCTTTGTTTTTCAATCACTCTGAGTAAGCCATCCTAACCCAAATCCTGCCTTCTTTAAGTACTCGGCTTGGCTAAGGGATATGATCACCTTCCACACACTTTCCACAACTTTTATATGACCTTCCAACACTTAATCTCACCATTCTTACACTCCAAACCCTCTCAACCAACTTCTTGTATCATTATAGGACATCTTGTAGCAATACATGAATCCTATAACAGTACAAGAATCATGTAGAAGCATCTTGTAGCACACCTGTAGCAGCCTAGTTTTACCTTGTTTTGACCTGCAATGGTAGCCTAGGTTAGTTTAGGAGTATTTTAACCCCTCATCTTGGACTCCATGATCAAAAGTGCCACCTAGACCAGTCTTCTCACTCATTTCCCTTTCCTACAAGATCAACTATCATTATTTCTAAATTTCTAAATTTAGCAATTAGAACTTTATTTACTCAACAAGTATGAATTACATAGTCAATGCATGCATTCTTGAATTATGGAAAGGTAGAATAATTTTGTAATTTCAAGCAACCTTGATAGCTAGATGATTGAGTGCAAGTTAGCATAGTTTCGTTTTTGCAAAATATGATAATATTTGTGTCCTTTCATAGCATTTACAAGTTGGCAAATTTCATTTTCTGAGTTGAAAAACATTTGCTTTCTCTGCACTAGGACTAGCCTTTACATTTTTCTTTTATTAGTTAGATTCCTTTCATTTCAATAGAGGAAAGGTCTGGAAACCTAATGATCAAGTGACCCAATTGAGGGTGGCAAGAGTAGGATGATGCATCTACTATGTATATAGCACTGCCATCTCTAAGTTTGTATGAAGTCTCTGGTTGATAAAGTAAAATTGAAGAGCCTCTAAAACTTGCAACACTCTTGGTGCAATACTAGGGCTCACCATATTTTTTGTGTCATTGCCATAGAGGTGTCTAGGTAGATGTAATTTATGGTTTCATTTCTATTTTGTATTCAGTAGATATATGTTATTCTTGCTTTCCTTCTCGTTTTGCATTTGATTTTGGAAAAAACACATTTTTTTTCTTTCATGCCTTGTAGGAATAGAGACACTTTAGGGAAATTATTGTCGAATACCAACACACCATCAAACAATCAACCTTCACTCTTCTTCGGTGACTGTAAACTTCCCTCTCTGACTGTAATGGAGGTAGAGGACCCCTTAGGTGAAGAACTTGAGATCTTTAAAGAGCCTATTGGGGAAGAAGAAGAAGAACCCAATCCACATACCTACACCATGGCTGAAAATAGAAATGAGGGTGATTTTCCCATCAAAGAGACTAATGGAGATGCTAGGATGAAAAATATAAGCCCTTCTAGCCTTCCTCACTGCCATGGCTTAACCTCAAAATACCCTGATACTTTTTTGCTGGAGTTTGGTTTTGTCTGTAGAACTTATGACTATAGCTTTGATGAAAATAATTTGAAGTTGTTCCCATCCATGCTTAAGGACACAACCTCACACTAGTTCATGGCCCCACCTGGGGATAGCATCACCACGTGGGGTCAAATGCAGTAATCCTTTAACAACAAGTAAATGGACTATTTTAGGTCCAAAGACACCAAAGAGAAAATCTTTAGAATGACTCTTGGACTAGATGAATCTCTGGAGGACTATAAGGAAAGGTTTGAGCTCAGTTGTAAAAGGGTCAATCCACCCTTGATGCTAAATCACTCAAGCTATTCCTTCCTAGAGGAATCAAGGAGGACATACTGGAAACCCTAAACATGTTGTTTGGAGGAGAGATTTATCAGCTACCCTATGGCAACATGAAGATTGTATTCAAAAACCATTGTAGGGTTGCTAGAAAGAAGGGTAGGGCTAGTCAAGCTTTGTCCAATTCCTCTTCCACCACCAAATCTTTCAAGAATGAAATTGTAAACATGTTGGAGGACTTTAAAAGTGAAATGTTGCACACCTTTTCTCTGCAAATGGACACCATGTAGAGCAAGAGGAGACAAGAGGAATCATAGATATCCTTAGTTATATTTTTCCCTAAATGCACTAGAAGGCACCCCATAAATGAATTTCCATTAAATGTTATAGAGGTTTGCTTAGTCTATGTCGAAAACCATTCCACAGATAAGTGTCCTTCTTTCCTTGGATTGAAAGTTATATACCGAGGGGTAAAATGTGGGGTTGAAAAACTCTGCTAAATCAATCAAAGGAGGCCTTAAGGACCTCGTCCATACCATCAGGGCATGCAAGGTGCATCCTATTCCTATTAATATCCCAACCAAAATTCACCCTACCCCCTTGGTATCATCCTACGCATCCTTCATGGTCCACACCTTCTCCTTAGTCTTATGCACCTTAGTATCCTCCACAGCCTACCAATCAACCATTTCAGCCATATGCTTCTACACATCCTCAGTGGAATACCCCATCACAAGTTTGGAGGCCTCAATTCAACCAACCTCCTTCTCTACTGCCTCCACCTCCATCTCACCCACAACTCATTCATCCTGCTCTACCCAAGCAACCTCAGATGCCTTCTCAATCAAATTTGAACCCGATCAACAAGCAGGCGCAAAAAGTCTATAATGAAGAGATATCTTTAGAGTGCTACCAGATAACCAACCTCCATATCCACCTAAGGAGCTTGAATAGGAAAAGGAAGAGAATGTCCCTAAAGTAAATCAACCTCATTTTCTGAAAATATTGATCCATCTTAACCAGCACACCCCAAAAGAGATTGAAATTCTAGGAGATTGAAAAACCTATGTGTTAAAATCCCACTCCAAGATTTCAAGGAAGTTCCCATATACAATAATCTTATAAAAGGGAAATTCTTCAAACATCCTGGGAGGAGAAAGAAAGATACCCCTACTATCAATGTCATTTGTCAATTTCCTGATCTAATGCTAGGGAGAGTGCTTTTCCCAAAGCATATATACCTTGAAAGTCTTATGGTAGATGTGCATATTGATAGCATCATTTTCGCTCACACTTTGATTTATCTTGGGGTTTCCATCAATGTGATGAATCAAGAAGCCATGTTCAAACTAAACTCCAAGGATCTTTAATAAAGAACACAATAGTGTTGGAACTTGCAGATAGGTCCACAGTGGCTCCTGAGGGATTTGTTGAGGATGTAATGGTCTTTAATAATTCCTGGGAGTATCCTACTGACTTCCTAGTTCTCTAGCCTAAGACCAAATTGAATGGCTATCCTCTCCCCCTTGGAAGACCATGGCTAGCCACCACTGATGCTTACATAAGTTGCAGAGCTAGGAACATGACCGTTAAGAATGGACATTTGTCCAAACAGTTCATATTGTACCCTCCTACTCAACCATCTGTAGAGCATGACTCACCCCTATGGTTGGAGGAGGAGGAGGAAGACAAAATGTATCACACCACATACCATACAATATATACCGTATATGCTATTATAGGAGGGTGGTAACCTGATGTAGATGATCTCATTGACCAAATCCTCTAGAACCAAACCCCAACACCATGATTCTGCTTGATGAGCTTATGAAGGAATATGAGGGTAATTCTTGGACTCAGTTATGCCTAGTGGACCCTATGGAGTAGGAAGATTCTCTCTGCAGACAAAGACAATCCCTCTAGCCCAAGGGAGAGGTTCTAGCCACAAACAAGACAATCTAACATAAGTTCCCTTAGATTGATAATGGATAAGATGTGTAGATCATATTCTGGATTCATCGCATTAGGTTACTTGTTGCTCGATGTTTCGAACCATCGACGGTGGTTCATCTTCAGGATGTGAAAGAATTTGTGAAAACTGGTCCTATTATTCAATTTAATAAATAGATGTAAGAGATGCATTGCCGTCAGATATTAAGGTTTATTAATCTATTAATTCATTTTTGAATTTTTAATCTATAATTTTAATTATATTCATATTTTGATTGTTTAATTATATTATTTTGTTGTTTTTAATTATATTTTAGTTATTAAAAGGTTTTGAAATTTATATGTTTAATAAATAGTTAATTGAATTTTCATTTTATTAATTTGTTATTGAATTGTGGTTAATAATAATAATTGTAATTACAAATAATTATTGTTAATTTATTATTGATT